>CM062626.1:3219863-3404863 GCA_025617555.3 Puccinia polysora | reverse complement strand
GTCAGTCTTCCATAGTGTAGGAGTTAATTTATTTTGGTTGAGAAGAAACTTTTGTTTAAGTGCGCTTTTAGTGACAAATTTTGATCCTGGTCAATAAAGCTGATTTTGACAGTGTTAATTTGAATTTTTAATGCAGATCTATTCTGTAATTATTGAAATAAAACATATCAATCTGACATTTAAAAATGATAATGAAGGATATTTCATGAGAGAAATAACCATTGTGTTATCATTTTCACATTTTGGGTTAGTCAATATGAAACAATTTATAATTCAAACCAACATGTACCTCATTCTAATATTGGATAAGGATAAATAAAAGTAGATCTCAATATAGATGAGAATGTGTGAAAATTATTAGAGTAGTTTTGATGAAAAGACAGAATGGACTCAAGCAACAAATGGGAATTTTTCTTGAATCAAGTGAAAAGAGTGTAGCTATGAAATATTGCAGAAAAATCAAATCTAAATAGATTTTGGGGATCCTCAGATTTTGATTTCCATCCCAGAAAAACATGGGATTTATTTTGAATCAGATTAAACTAAATCATGAATGATGAATATTTCAAAAAAGCAAAAAAATTAAAATTCATAAGTTATATACAAAATAAATCTCATTTGAAAAAATTTAGATATGATTCAAGTAGAAGTTTTCTAAAATAATAGGTAGTTTTCTATATTAGGGCCTATCAGAGTTAGAAAACCTGCCATTAGAAACCCGCAATTTTTAATGTCAGGTTTCTGAAATACATTTACACCATGACTGGTGTATTTCAAAATGGCAGGTTTCTTAGAAATTGTGGATTTCAAACATCAAACCTCCCATTATCATCAATCTACCATCCATGGCATGCAAAAAACCCATCCATACCTACACCTCAGCAGATCCATAAATGATCCCATGCCCATTGCATTGCACACATCTTGTCTCCATTGCTTCAAATCTCCATCACATCACACACATCCAATCATTATCTTTTCACCCCACATCAGATCACCATCTTTCTCAACATTTCCAATCAAACTGGCCTGCAACAAATTGAAAATTCAAAAAAGCTGACTGAACTTTTTTTATTATTTGACTCTGATCAAGACTCCAATTTGGAATCTACTTGGTTAGCTTTGAACTCTCTATTTGAAAATCAAAACATGGTTCCAAGAAGACAGACTCTCCACAACACTACAGATGAAAGGCAATAGCTTCATATTCTCCCTGACTTAAGTTTCCAGAAACTTTTCTAAACTTTATTGCCTTCATTCGTGAAACTTTTAGAGATGATTGAAGACAACCACATCTTCCAGGAAAATTTTTGGAATCCTAAATGCAATACAGCTATATAACTTGCTGTTTCTCTTTGTAGATTTGTATCAAATGGATATTGAGCAGCAATTTATCAATTAGAAAATATATTCTAAGTTAGTTATGGACCCATTTACTTATACACCAAAAGAGTCACAATCTCTGTCCTACCTTTTCTTTTCTCAGTCCTTGGTTGGCCCACCAAACAATAAAACAAAAATATATCAAAATTACTGCAGACCAAAGGCTTCCCTTTTTGCATTTTTTTTGTCAATGGAAGCACTATCCCCTTGATTCAAAAACCCAAGCTAGATGGCAACCACTATTTTGATTGGAAAAAAAGGCAATCAATTTTTTTATTTTCCAAAGGCTTTTATACAAACTTTGATAAAAAACTGACCAAATATATTTGATCTTTTTTAATAGATACTGTGTGTCACCAAAACGTATTTGTGATGAAAAGAAGACTTTCATATCCCTCCATGCAGGCCTTCAAGGTTCTGGTCATGATTCATGTGTTTTCAATTGGATGCGGATTTCCCAAAAAACCAGAGAACTACTTTGACCAAGATCAATACCTTCTTCCCAATTAAATTATGCTTGCAGGAGATATGTTGTTCCAGATTATTGGAATGTTTCTTCCAATGATCTAAAAAAAACAAATTTCATCTTTCATCTTTCTCAATCATGTGTTTGGATGGAACACACAATAGGTTTACTGGAAGGAAGATGGGCCAGCTTAAGGGAAATGCCAAACCAGCTTCAAACTTCCGATTGAATGGCTCATCAACTGGATTATCAGTTGTTTAATCCTTCAGAAACTTCTGGCCAACATCAAAGATGAGTGAGAAGAATTATTTGAAGAAGATATTTCCAATCCTCCTCAAGTCATCCCTGTCTAATCTTGTTTCTCATCTTCTGCCATGAGAGAATATATTCCACCCCTCACACTTGCTTTCTTTGATGGGTAGCATTTGGATTTTAAATAGGCAAAAAATCACATCACAGTATTATTTTGGTTTTGGTTTTTCAACCAAAAATTCTAGGCTGACTCCAGTTTTTTTTGTTCTTTTTTTTGGTGGTGGCTTGAACCAAAACTTCCAAAAGACCCACCTCACCCCAAAAAACCACCAGTCAAGTCCCACTGGTCCACTCCTTCCTCCTCCTCACCCACCTCCACCTCACCCACCACTTCCACCTCAACTGCCACCTCAACCTCACCCACAACCTCCCCTCCTCCTTTGGCTTGCATCCCTTGTAAGCTCCCCCCTGCTCCTCTTCCTTCCCCTCATTAGGAGCTGATCCTTTGATCAAACCACCTTAAATACCACCCCACCTTCTTACTCCATTGCACAGGTAAGCTCCCCCCCCCTCTTCCTTCTCCTCCTTCTTACCCTTCCCCTCTCTCCCTTGCAATCAATTGATCACTAATCAATCCCTCAATTGAATAGCAATTTATATCTCAATTGATTGAAAATTTCATGAGAAATCAATTTGTGATAAATTTCTCAATTGATTTGCAATCAATTGAGCAATCAATTTCTAATAAATAAAGGTATTGATTAGCAATTGATTGCTCAATGAATTGGAAATCAATCAAGGGATTGATCAGCAATTGATTGCTCAATGAATTGCAAATCAATCAAGGGATTGATTAGAAATTTATTGCTCAATCAATTGCAAATCAATCAAAGGATTGATTAGAAATTGATTGCTCAATCAATTGCAAATCAATCAAGGGATTGATTAGCAATTTGTTTCTCCATCAATTGAAAATCAATAAAGGGATTTATTAGCAATTGATTTCTCAATCAATTGCAAATCAATAAAGGGATTTATTAGTAATTGATTTCTCAATAAATTTAAAATTAATCAAGGGATTGATTAGCAATTGATTTCTCAATCAATTTCAAATCAATGATGGGATTGATTAGCAATTGATTTATCAGTCAATTGCAAATCAATCAAGGTATTCATTAGCAATTGATTGCTAAATCAATTCCAAATCAATCAAGGGATTTATTAGAAATCAATTTCTCAATCAATCCTAAATAAATCAAGAAATTTATGATAAATTGATTGCTCATGGTCCCCCTCTCCTCCTCTTTTTTAAGAAAAGATACTGACCATTTGCTATTTTTTTTATGTTTTTTTTGCCTTTTTTTTGTTTGTCGGGACCATGGATCAGTATTTTTTTTCTATGTTTGTAGATCATCTAACCTGATTGAAGGATCAGGGATGGATTGAAGGGAAGGAATATACAACATTATTTTCTTTATTCATCTCTTTCTTATAACTATCTCTTTTTCTCAAAACCCATCATCACTCAACTTCCTTACAAAAGCTTGGACCAATAACTTCCAAACCTGAGGACAACTTAGGGGAGTATCTGCCTCTTTTTTCCACACCTGGGGGTATGGCTGGGAAATAATCTTTTGTCCTAGTCTCTTGAAGGTAGCCGGTGCAATGTTTCCATCAACTACTCCGGGATCCAACCGCAAGGCTCCATGGCCGCTATGGCTTAGGCCGTGGGAATTTCCTCATCTTTGGCTTGACACTGTGGATGTGGGGCCGTTCCTTGCAAGTTTTGAAGAGATTGCGGATTCCAAAGGCACAATGGGAATGGATAAGGTGTGCACTATTTTTATCTTCATCATTGATGAGAAGTCCCTTCTGGAAATGGAGGACATGGCTGGGTATGGGGCCCCGGATTGGGGAAGGTCAAAAGGCAAAATTTTGGTAGGGTGGGGGAGGGGCAAGCCCCGGTTCCGGGAAGGTGATTTCAAGTGGGCGGCGGCAGAAGCCAGTGCATGCAGAGGGGTACAGATGCCAAGGGACCTGGAGGAGTATATGTTGGTGTTTCACCAGATCTATGGGGACTTGGAGAAGTACCAGGTGGTGGCGGGGAAGACAGGAGAAATGAAGCAGGCTTTTGCCGGCTTACTTGCCCCACAGATCTGGTTGTAAGTGCAGCAGTATTTGTAAAATCATGGCCTGGTTAAGAAATTGGTGGACCGGAGCATTGCTCTCCTTCTGGATTTGTGTGTCCTCCCCCATGCGGTGGAAAACAAAATTGACCTGGAGGAACTAATTGAGGACACTTCAAGATTCTTTCTTTTGGGACCAAAGAGGGCCGCTCCTTGGCCTCAGGCCGTTCCGATTTTGGCCCCCATGCAAGCCCCCACTCTGTTGCCTTTGGCGCACGTCCCAATCCAGCAACTGATTTTCAGCAAAATTATGGAGTTAATAAGGGGTCTGAAGATATACATGAATAAGATTTTGCAACAAATGTACAGCCTGCCGCCGCATGCAGCCAAGGGATTTCCACCTCCCATTGCTCCTGTGCCTTGGGTGTGCAGTCATTGTGGAGGTAATGGTCATTGGTGGTTGCAATGCAAGAATCTGGTAAAGGGTTGGAAAGTAGAGACAGGATATATTTTCCCTATGGGAAACCCAATTTTGGCGGACTTGGGGCAGCCCACAGCCATGCAGCAGGTGCAATTGCGGTCCCAGGAAGCAGGCACAATGGCTCAAGCATTCCTTGGTATTGCAACCAGGCCTGGTTTGTGGCAACTTCAGTGGGTAGAGGCTGAGTTTAGGATGATAGCGGCGGAGGAGGAGGTTTTGGTGGCAGATAGGATTGAGGTGGATGGGCAAGAGAGACCATTGGCTCTGGCCCCAGAAGCGTTTACATGTAGTATGGCGGTGGAGGTACAGCCTGCAGACTCCGGAGGGAAGAAGAATGCCACAGAAATTGCAAGGAGCTAGAAGTGTTGTGTGAACAGAGTGGAGCTCAAGGAGATTGGGGACGCAAGGGTTTTTTAAACTGTTTCCTTCCTTGTGAAGGAGGACAATAGGTCTGCTTTGAAGAGTTTAACTGGATTTTGGTTTTGGGTGTGGGTGAGTTTGGATCCCAAATTACGTGTGAGGGCCTTGGTGGAGGGAAACATACCGTGGCGGGTTGGGACAAAAAGCTGCGCTCAGTACCCATGTGGAATTGGTTGAAGCCAATGTGTTGCCCTTCCAATGGGTAAAAAGATTGTGGCCACTGGGGACAGCAGCCAATCTGGGGGGGCCCTAGTGTTGGATGGTGAATCCTGATTTGGTGAGGGGGTTTTCTAGCCGGTTCATAGCTGGGATGACTAGACGCCCCAGAATTTATGTTTCCTTACTTCTTTAATGTCATTGGTTTCTCCAATTGGTACTGGCTCTGGTTATGATTGGTTTCAGGGATGCTGTCACAGCGCCAGCTGGGTCAGCAAAGGCAAGGATGATCCCTGCAGATGAGAGATGCGGGCAAAGGAGCAGCAGAGGCCCAATGTTGGTTTTGGTAGGGGGACATTTTTTTAAAAAAAAAAGCTCTCTTTCTCTTTCTTCTTCTCGTAATTGCAGATTGGAAAGGTGAATGGGGGAATATTTTGATTTTTTAAGGGGCTGCACTAGCCAATTCACAGCTGGAACAACTATGCACCCCAGAATTTCCATTCTCCAGTGTCTTTCCTCTCTGTTGAGTTTTGGGCATGCGCTGGTGTTTGGTTGTTGTGTTTGTTTGCAGACTGGGTACGTGTAACTGTGTGGAAGTTCATCTGGGGAGTTCCAGGTACCCTTCAGAAGACGTTGAAAATATTGGATGCAAATTTTGTGATTGTTTTCTCTCAGGCTTGGTATTCCTTCCTCTCAGGATCTGGGTGCAGATGCGGATCTTTTTTTTTCTCAATCTTACTCAGGCTCAACAAAGGATAAAATGTCAAAAGTCTATTTCTTTTAAAGGTACAAAATTGCGCAGATAAAGACAAGGAAGGAAACAAAGGGAAAGGGGAAGGGGGAAATCCCCCTAAATCATGTCCATAACCTCCACCATTTCTGACCTCCCCGCATCCAGAAGTCCTTGGAAGGCCGTCAATAGTTTTCACCGGGATTTGGTTCCATGACCACCCAGAGCTGACAGGAACCGCTGGAGGAGGTTTTCAGACTTGGCCATGAAGTCCTCCAAGTTCGCATCCCTTACAACTAGCTTGGTGGGGATTTCCTGGATCTCTGGATTGGTTGCGCAGGGAGGAGGTGAATCTGGAGGAAAAGATGCAATCATTACCCATTACCGGGATGCAGGAGTTGAGGTGCGTCCAGCTGGCTCCAGTGACAATTGCGGGTCAGGGACAGTGATTCTGAAGGACATGCCAGGGGTGGAGTTCCAGGAGCTGGAGGAGGGGGACTGGGAACCAGAGAAGGAGGAGGCAGAGGACCAGGAGTTGGGCCTGTGGCTGGAGGGGGATCCGGGTGCCTTCCAAAGAGTTCCTCCACGCATGGGTTGGTCCTAACTTTTATGATGCAGACCCGGTTGGCCCATTTGCGGAGGGGGGCTTGCCATTCTGCAGATTTTTTGAAGTACTCCTTGCGAGGGGGTCCAGCACAACAAAAGGGGGAGGCCAAGTTGTGGCATTTGGCCAAGGTCAGGGGTGGTGGAGTTTGCGGATGGCAAGCCAGGGTAAGACTCAAAAAGGTGATAGGCCATGGAAGTTCTGTGGAGGGGAAAGGTGCTGTTTAGGCTGCCCTTCTGAGTGTTACAAAAATATTTAAATTTAACCAAGATCAAGGTCCAGAACCTGGTAAATGAGGAATCAAGTAGTAGAGAATAAAGATGATAGTAGTTCAGTAGCAATGGAAAAGCGCTATCTGAGCCAAGATTATGTGGGAAACACTTGTACAAAAGAAGCTAATGTTTGTTTAAAGTTCAAAAAACAAAGTTGTTTTATGTAAACAACGCCCAGAAGCTAATAAATCTGCTTGTCAGTAGAAGATTGGGGATGATCAACTCAAACCAAACCAACCTCCAGGTTCTCAATGAACCTGTCCAACTCTCCACAATCAAGCGCTTGAAGGGTACCAGATAACTGAGGGTGGCCTACAAGACAAAGCACTATGTTTAAGAAGCTCTAAAAAAGCAAACAGTAAACTGATTTGAAGCATGGATAACCTCAACACGTCTCAAGGAACTCAAGAGCAGGCTGGCAGAATGCAATCCAAAAAAATAAGGGAGGTATAACACTCCAGGTCCTGAGCTTAATAAGACCTCTTCAATCAATTGTGATTGGCTCCAGAAAGATGATCAAGGAGGGATAAAGACCAGTATGGTCAGAGAAAGGGATCAAGGAGTGGTATAACACACTCAAGAATTCCAAAAGACAGAATTCTCTTCAACTAGAAAGGCTATTGGTTGGTGATAAGGATCAGGCCAGAGAGGGGCAGAGACTCAGGATCAATGGATCAGGGGGCAAGCATAGATATACCCAGGATGAGGATGAGGATTTGATTTCAATGATAAAGGGGGGTAAATATGCACACACTCCCTTGGATTATTGGAAAAGGCAGGGGAGAGCCCCTCCTTTAATAGACAAGAGTTCTGTAGACTATTTACAAGAGAGACTACAAATAGAGTGGATTTTTTTTAAAAAAAAAAAAAATTAAAAATTAAAAACAAATAAAAAAATAAAAGGAAATGAATGAGCAGGGATGAAAAGGGACAACAGCCCGTGCTAGTGGGCACAGGGAGGTGAAGGGGAGATGACTGGCAGCGCAGAAAGGCTCACGGGCCTTGGCAACCGCTGGCCCAGGGATGACCGCCAGCAGGACCGGCGCGGTTGATGGATGACCGCGCAGTCAGAATCCTTGAGGGGCGCGGGACACATCACCAACCCGCCCAAGCATCAGAAAACTTGCGCGGGAAACCGGTGACCAATGAGAGCGCAGATTGGGGGTGGTGATCAAAGTGTGTATGTTGTTGTTGTTGGGAAGACAATGGTTTTGATTGGAGGGTGGATAATCCAACCTTTGATTGATCTGACAAGGATGGTTGGTGAGTTTAATGAGATTGGAATTGGGACCATGGTAGATTGGGGACCAGTTTGGGCTACAGGTGGGATTGATGTTAGGAGTAGATTGGATTGGAGTCTTGAGATTGGATGGATTGGGAGTCAGATGAGCAGTTGGTAGATGATTGGATTGAGGTTGAGGATGTTAAGGAGTAGTTGTAGGAGATGATAAATGGAGTTTTTTGGAGTCACTTTGATCTTGGGTTATCCTTGTGATGGAAGTGATGTTGGTGATGGTGTGGAGGATTGGAGTTGGAAGGCAAGGGATCAGGGCTTGCATAGACTTTAAAGGCGGCAAGAGACAGCTTGCATTCTGTTGGATGAGCTCCAACCAGGTTGCAAGGAGCTGGGGACAACCATTGGCAATGTTGGTAACTGGATGACCCATGAATGGATGATAAAGACAGGGGTGCAGTGATGATGAGCATTGGATCAAGCAAGCAAAGCTGCTTGCAATTTGTCCTTGGCCCAAAAGGGAAGGAGTACTGTCAGAGGGGGGGATTTGAACACACAACTGGGCGCTAGGCACCCAAGAGATGATTCTAGACGACTAGGAGAGGAGGAGCTGGAAGTTTGGGAACTGAATATGGGAATCATTCCGGATCAAAAGTTTTTTTTTGATCTAAATGGAGGCTATAGAAAAGTTCATAAAAATTTTAATTTTTCCGTACTGGTCCAGAGGTGTCCCAGATTGGGCACCACATCTCTCCCCAACTTACAGACTGTCCCTAGTCTGCATCTGAGTACATTTGATGATATATATAAAATAAGAAACTGAGGAATTGAAACAGAAAAACGCCCGTTTGATCTTGAGGGTGATTGAAAAGGGAGCTTGATCCATCCAAAGAAAATATCCTGGAAGTGGCTGATAAAAAAGAATGAAGAAGGCGTCCCAGGTTCTCACATATGTGGCATACAGTACATTTTCACAAAAAAATGCAGAAGATGATCCCTGGTGGTGCACAATTGGGAGGACCTACTTCTAGAACAAGTTGCCTCCACAACAATGAAATTTCTTAACCTGATCAGCAGAGAACCTTCTGGCCATCTGAGTACCATAAAGCTCCTCCAAAAGATATGATCCACCTCTGAATTGACAGACCACTTGATAAGGACCATTCCAGCGGTTAGAGAAAATCTTTCCCCACTGAGTTTCCAAGGATCAATTATAAGGTAAGACTAGATCGCCAGGATTCAAGGGATCCCTGATTTGATTGGAGTGCTTATCCTCCCAATACTGGACTGATTGTTCTCTTGACTCCATCATCTTCTGATAAGCTCTGTCACAAACATCTTCACTTTGCTCCAGTTGCTTGGATCTGCCAACTAATAAATCAGTGGTGGAAGAAACCTTTTCCCAAGAAATACCTAAGAAAGATTCCATTTCCAGATGAAGAGGAATGACAGCCCTTTGTCCAAAGATAATTTTACAAGGTGAGTAGCCAGTGGTTGGTTTATTTAAAATTTGTTTGGAGAAGAGGACTAGAGGAAGAAATTTGCAACAATTCTTTCCACTTTCACCAGCCAGCTTGACAAGGGCAGCCTTCAAATGAGCATGGCATCTTTCCACCATGCCTTGACCTTCAGGATAAAAAGGAGTGGTCACCCTATGTTGACCAGGAAGCGATTGGACCATTTCAGCCAGTTTTCTGCCAAACCCAGAGCCACCATTGGTTGAAGGAGATTGAGCCAAGCCATAACACATTGTCCAAGTCTCATAGAGGAAGGCTGCTACTGATTCAGAGCTGAGGTTCTTAAGGAATTTTTCTTCGACCCATCCAGAAATATCATCTCTAACCACTATGAGGTACTTAGCTCCACCAGCCTTAATATGAACCACATCCATAGCAATCCTTCCAAAGACAGTGGACTCTCCAGTGGGATAACAAATTTCCGCTGGGCGCCTAAGATCACTTTTCTGACATAATTCACAACTCTTGCACAATTGAGAGACTGATTTCTTCAAAGATGGCCACCAGTATTGTTCGGATATTTGAAAATAATTTTTGGTTTCCCCACAATGACCAAGACCTTCATGGAGACTTTCAAGGATTGAATCTTGTTTAGAAATGATGGGGACAACAATAAGGGCACAAGGGTTTCCTCTTTTCATAAGCCTAGTACCTTGGACAAAGAAATTGGATGACTTCCTTTTGAGTGATCAAAAATCTTTAGCATAGAGATCAGGAGGCCTTTGGAGAGTGGAGAGATACTGCTCTAATTTAAGCCAGAATCCTTGTTGGAAGCCAGAATAATCTTGCAAGGATAAGTTGAAGACAGGAAGAATTAAGGGTTCCTCCTTGTCAAAATGCACTCCAACATACAATTCTTCATCTCCAAGAGGACGTTGAGATAAACCATCAGGCATGGTGAAAGATTTTCCGGACCTATGAACAATATTAAAAGAGAACAACTGGATGAAAGCCACCCAACAAGTCATTGGAGCGTTTGGAAGACTGGGGGCATTGATCATTTTGATGCTGGATTGTGCATTGACTTGTAACTCAAAGTGTTGATCCCAGAGAAAAGTTTGGAGCTTCTTCAACATTTGGGCCACACCACAAAGTTCTGGTTTTGGCTGGGAGTACCTGGATTCCACCTCTGAAAAAAGAAGAGATTCATACAGAGCAGGACAATCCAAACCATTTTCATCTTCCTGAGTAAGGACAGCCCCAAAAGATTGATAACTAGAGTACACATCCAGCTTGATCTTGCCAGCCCTAGGTCCATAAGTTATCTTCTTCAAGACAATGTCTTTTCAAATAATTTTTTTAAGCACCTGAAAGGATTGTTCACAAGCTTGGGTCCAAAATCATTCAGCATCCTTCCTGGTTAAGCAACGCAAGGGAATGCAAATTTTGGATAGAGAAGGGATAAAGATCCAAACATAGATTAAAACACCTAAGAAACCTCTGACTTCAGTTGGATTGATGGGAGTAGGCCTAGAGAGAATTTTGTTGAATTTGGATTAAGCCATCCTTCTTCCTTCCTTGCAGACCACATGACCAACAATTTCCAAAGCAGGGAAACAGGCAGCCAATTTGGGTCCAGAGAAAGTGATACCAGACTCCTCAATTCAAAACAGGATCCTTTCCGGAGTGCTTGCATATTCCCAGATACACCAACGGATTCCTGAATGCCAAGGTAAGATCTCATTGTTATAATCAGAAACTGGACCTTAAATCCCGCCATTGTCAAAAAAGATACCAGCATGATCAGGGATTGCATCCTGGAGGATCCAAACCATCTGAGCCTGATAGACTGCAACCAAGTTGGTGGCATCTTGAGGTAATTGAGTAAGTTGGAAATAACCAAGAGGAGTATGGAAAGTAGTGAGAGGACAAGAAATTGGATGTAAGGATTGTCTGTCATAGCCACCCATAATGTCACCTAGACCATAGCAAGCTCTCCCAGAGAAGGATTGGACAAATCCTTCAGTAGCAGGGGGAATACCAGAGTCTTTAATAGTAACCTTATTTACAGGCTGGATGTCAGGGATTTAACCTCTATAGCTATACTGGCTGTGGTTAAACCTGCAAAAATTAAGATCAAAAACAATAATTAAATCATTTATTGACTTAATAAAACAGTAATACTGTTACAGAACAACACAACTCGAACAATACTGGGGTATTGTGAGTAAAAGGTCACACCTTGATCTCTATAAAGAGACAAGGGACCTGGCTCTAACTGAATAAAGCCAAAAGGAGCCTTGCTTACAAAGTAAACTCACACCCTTTAAGGTAACAATAAATGCTACAACTCCAAAGGAATCACCACTCGAACTTGGAGTTGAGAAATTGATTATTAATTGATTATAATACTAAAGTTTAAGGCCCCAGTCAATCTTCTTCTTGAGATTAAGTTGTAATGGGCGTGTTAACTCTTGCTGTATTCTTGGATCAATAATAAAAAAAATAACTCTTGAAGGGGCTATAGGGTGAATACCCTCCTCTTTTAAGGTAACCGGAGCCCTCAGGGGACTCAGGTAATCATCAGGGGAGAGCCAGGCTCCCCCTGGTTTCGTCCTCAAGGGCTCAGAACCCCATTACATCATACCCAAAGAGAGATAGGGTACTATTACTCTCTGGGGGGGATTTTCAATGTAAAAGGTTCTAATTACATACCCCAAAGGGTATTTAAATTATCCTAGGACTTAACATCAGTTAAAGGTACGGTGCAAAGGTCCTAGAACACACCAGAAAGATTACATAACCATAGATTGATAGCCTTGGCATGTACTTACTTCTTAATTCCTAGTACCTTGGCAAATATTATACATATAAGGTATGTATGTTCTTGGCAATGATGTTACATGGTCTATACTTTCCAACTGAGCTCAGAGTCCTTTGAGTGGACGCTCTCAAGGCCCAGTGAAGTATATTAAAGTATAATTACATCCCAAAGAGGGATAAGATTAAAACTATGCAATTTGTTTATACAGAGTAAAGAGTATGGCTCAAAGTAATTACTATAACTTATTTCCAAAGGAATGGAACATATTCGGAAGTTCTATATCACTAGTTGGGACGCATCTGAGTCCTCATAAATTAATTTAAAGTTACATAGGATCCTCATATTGATAATATACATTATCAAGGTTCAATTTCCATAATCAATACCCATAAAAACATACCTATAAAATATTATAAAATATTATCAAAATTTATTATATAATTCTAGAAATTCTAATCATTATTCACTCTTGTGTCCATGGTGGGTTGAACCAGTGACCTTGGTGTCAAATAATGGAAGGTGAGCCTGGTACTTAACCACTATACCAACAAGACATATGAGTTGTGCAGACATTTGGACAAGTCTTATTGTCTCGTGGCTGACACTCCCTACCACCAAAAAAATTACTCTTCAGAGGAATTTTTACCCCTCTTAGAGGCTCTATATCTCCTCAACACTAT
This sequence comes from Puccinia polysora, assembly GCA_025617555.3. Lineage (NCBI taxonomy): Eukaryota > Fungi > Basidiomycota > Pucciniomycetes > Pucciniales > Pucciniaceae > Puccinia > Puccinia polysora. The sequence continues at coordinate 3,391,778 of CM062626.1, read as the reverse complement.
ATCAGAGTTTTGAATCTCCTTAGCTTCCAGCCATAAATCACTATCAGCTAATTTTTCCTTAAACCTCACCAGATAGAGTCTTACATCTTTACCATCCCTTCTAATGATTTAATGGTTTAATATCCTGTGGGGCACATCATCCATAACATCCTGCAAAGGTGGTATCACAACCACAGGTGCCTTTCTCAATGGAAATTTTTTGGTGGGATCTATAAACTTCTTTACCAGACTGATTGGGAAGGTTGGATGCTTCCTGTCAAACTCTTTGCTCAGAATGACCTCCACTGCATTTTTTCCATGCAAAGCCTTGACCAAAAATGGTCCAAAAGATGAGTTATTAAGTTTTCTATGTCCTGATATGTTAGAAAAGTTCATTGTTGAAATCAAGACCATGTCTCCAACCTTGATATCATGATCTTTATGCGTTTTATCCCATCTACCTTTGTTGTATTCTACTGCTTCTTTGACACATTTGCTTTCAAAGGCCTCAGCTTTAATCATCATCTCTCTAAAACAATCAGCAGTTGGATGTAGTATAATACTTTTGCTTAGGAGCAAGTCCTTAGGCATGCGGGGAATCCAACCTCTTTCTAATTCAAAAGGTGACATGCTAGTAGTAGAATGCTTACTGGAGTTGTAGGCAAACTCTAAGGCAGGCAAAAATGATACCCAATCATGTGTATAACCATCATTGTCTTTGAAATCAATCCCATATGCGCAATACCTCCTTATCATGTCTTCCAAAGTCTGTATCATTCTTTCAGCTAGTCCATCAGTCTGTGGGTGGTAAGCTGTTGAGAAAGATAGTTTAGTTCCCACCAGATCAAATAAGCTTTTCCAAAATTCAGAAGTAAACTTAGGGTCTCTGTCACCAATTATATTTTGTGGGAAACCAACATCACTTACTACACTTTTCCAAAATAATAGAGCTATATCCATTGCAGAAATCTCCTTGTGACATTGCAGAAATCTAGCTCTCTTTGAAAACCTATCAACTTTCACTAGCACACAATTATGATTATCTTTCCCTCCTGGTGGTAGCCCAGATATAAAGTCCATATTAATAGTGGACCACCTTTCCTTTGGTTCCTCTATGCACTGAAGTAGGCCATATCTTTTTCCTGTGGATCTGTTGGCTTTTTGGCACCTTTCACAAGAGTCGCAGTAATCAGAGACATTGTTCCTCCAACTTGGCCACCAAGCCAACTTCTTTATTCTTTCTATTGTTCTTTCTTTAGACAGATGTCCTGAACAGATGTTATCATGGCATTCAGTCATCAATAACTGTATATGCTCATCTTTTACTAATACTAAGGAGAAGAAGTGGGCTGACTTATGATATAACAACCCATCTAAAAGCACCAACCTACCATCAAGTAGTTCCTTCTTCCATCCTACATCTAATCCCTCAACCAGGTCCTGTCTATTAACCTTTGATTGCAAGATTTCTATTATCAATGAAGTATTTTTGCTATTTGAATAAGAGTCAAATACAGAATCCCAGAAGCTCTGTGCCAAATTACTCATTAAAATAGCCATGATAGGTAATTTATCCACAGTATCTTCAGGATCATAAGCAGGGTTAGTTATGTCATTGGGTAGTGCCCATTGTGACAACCCATCTGCATTCTTATGTATCCAACCTTCCCTATGAACTATAGTCATAGAACCTCTCCATTCTTGGATGGAAATCTGCCATCTCAACATATTCCTGTTGGGTGTCTTCAGGTTCAGTATAGACTTAAGAGCTGTACAGTCTGTGATGACCTCAAACTGACATCCGTCTAAGTAATAATATAGTTTTTCTAATGCCCATACCAGGCACAAACACTCTAACTGTGAGGCACCATATCTTTTCTCACTGTCTTTGAGCTGTCTGGATATGAAAAAGATTGGTCCTTCAACTGGCTTGTCATTTATTATCTGTACTTGGTGTAATGCGGCTCCAAGACCCTCCATACATGCGTCTACATACAGTTTAAAGGGTTTCTTAGGATCTGGATGAAATATTAGGGGTGCAGTTGTCAAACTTTCTCTAAGTAATTCATAGGCCTGTAACCTCTCCTTTGTCATTTCAAACGACACATTTGGACTACAGATCTTATAGAAACTTGAAGCTATTACTCCAAAATCTCTTATATGGAGTCTGTAGTACCCTGCAAAACCCAAAAAACTTTGCATTTCCTTAGTATTACTGGGTATTGGCTTCAGTAATACAGCAGCTACTCTGGTCTGATCTATACCGAGGGACAAACCACTCACAACATGTCCCAAAGCTTTCAATTCATTGAATCCAAATGAACATTTAGTCAGGGATATTTTCATATTCATTTTTATTATTTTATTAAGGATTACTGAGATCATTTCTTTATGTTCACCCCATGTTTCTGAAAATATAATTATGTCATCTATGTAAATAATCAACCAGTTCTGCATCAATTCTTCGTGAAACTCCAAGTCCATCATCCTTTGAAAGTGGGATGGGGAATTTTTGATACCAAAAGGCATTCTCAGATACTCAAACACTCCCAGGTGGCATACTATCCTTAGGAATTTCCTGCTATCTGGGTCCACAACATTCTGATGAAAACCCCTCAGAACATCCATACAAGAAATGTACTTAGCCTGGTGTAACTTACTCAATGATTCAACAATCTTTGGCATTGGGTATCTATCAGGGGTTGTATAGGAGTTCAGTGCCCTGAAATCTCCAACCATTCTTGATTTTCCATTGTGCCAGGCTATAATAACAGGGGTTGTGATGTCCACATCTTCATTGACACCTACTTTCCTTATTACATTCAATTTCAGAAATGTATCTATATGTTCTTTCAGTGACTCTTTGCTCCTAGGGCTTGCAGGGAAAGGATGTTTCCTCAAAGCTGGTGGATATGGTCTGTCTATGGTCAAAGTGATCTTGACCTCATGTCCTACAATTGAACCAAAAGGTTGATTCACTGTTGCAAAAGCGTTTTGGTGTTTAAACAGCAATGAAACTAGATCATACTTTTCTTCTTTTGTCAATTAAGTACTGATCTTTGAATCTCTGATGAGCTCATTTTCAAAATTCTCCTTACTAACATTACTGACAAAATTGTTATCAGACTTACTGAAATAAAATTTTGCACTGTTTCCAATTGTAAATTATGAAGAATTTTTCCCATGAACCAAACTGAAACAGTACCTCTTCATATAGTCACTCCCAATTATCAGATATTCAACCTCAGTGTTATCAATTACTACAAACTTGATTACCAAAGCTAAATCTTGTAAGAGTAATCTAATCTTGACCATTCCCAAGGGTACTAGAATACCAGAACAGCTTTGCAGGCTTACCTTGGGTGACTCTATCAAGTGCTTCTCCCATTGTGGACAGAACTGTTCCAAGTACTTTTTGCCTACTATAGACTTACAAGCACCAGAATCCAGAAGTACTTTACAAGACTTACTACAGAGTGACATTTGTACTAACTCATTTGATTCATCAACAGAGTTGATACTGTTGATGTTTTATCTGCTTTCATTCTCATTGTCAGCCCTGTCATTGTGTTTCCTCCATATTTTTATTTGTTTCCTCCATATTTTTATTTGTTTGTTTCACACCACGTGCTCTGCATCCTTCTTATCTCTGAGCGTCTTATTGTAGTTCTTTCATCTGTACGTTCACCTGTCCTGCAACCTGTCACGCACTCCAGAAGAATACCTCACCTGCGGCTATACAGCGACTACTCAACTCTAGCGACTACAAAACTCACTTAAGAGACAAGCAAGCATCTCACAATCAATGTCCAGTGACTGAGACTCTACCACTTGACCAACTCCTCGAACACGACTTCAATCACCAAACAATCAGGACCTGAAGACTGAATCAAAGGAGTCAACTCAACAGTCCTCCAAACTAATCAACCATCAGTCTCTGAACTATTTCTTGGTCGGATCAGTCTGAGTCGAATCCTCAACAACTGCTCTGCTCTACTCAATCTCATTAGAGGTCATCATCTAACCTGTAGAGCAATCAGTTACTCCTGGTCTAGGTTTTCAATTTCACTTAAACTTTTACAGATAAAACCTATAACCAGGTTGTTATCTTCTTCTTCACTATTTTCATCATAAGACTCATAGCTAATTTCAACTTTTTCACCCTTCTCTGCTTCTATGTTATTGACTTTGCCAACTTTCTGAGGACAAGTTCTGGACGTATGTCCTGCCTTGCCACAAGTATAACAAGAAAGTTCTGTGTTTTGCGTGCTTGGTCTCATAGTAGCTTTGTTCTTGTTGAACTTTTCTGTATGGGTTTCATGAGGAGGATAGGAATTCCTTCTTCCCAAAGATTTATCTTCTACTATGTCTTCAATTATATTAATAAAATTTGAGCAGTCATCTGTGGTCTTCATACTTGTCTTCACTGCAAATGACACTTCACCATCCATCAATGATATCAATTTGAAATTAATACTATCCTGATCCAGGTATGGATCACATGCTCTAAGCCTTTTCCTCTGCCTGGTCACCCATGTTGCTGGTGGTATGACCCCTGGAAGGAATCTGTCACTGTTGAAGGCAGCCAAGCATTTCATCTTCCAATTAGATGTACCAAATTTTGAATGTATTTCTTTTTTCCAAAAGGCCCAATCTTGTACACCTACTGCACTCCTTCTGTCCCTATACCAATCTGAGGCTATTCCCTTAAACAGAATGCTTAACCTGCTAGTAATCAAGGTATCAGGGATTCCTGTATCTTCTCTCAGGGTGTCAATCCATGAAATAAATTCAGTATGATCATACTCACCCTCCCCAGAGAAATCAGGCCATTCACTTATTTTTGGCAATCCCTGCAATATCTGCTTAAAAACTTCACCTTTACCATAATCTTGTGCCAGATCTTTGTCCTCTGCTACAGCTCTGCCTTTTTTCTTCACCTTTTCTTGGACTCTGGCTTCTATGGCATGATTATGGTTATCATTGGACAATGATGACAACATACTAACAAGCTTGTCATGATTTTGCCCTAATTTTTCATTTACTTTATCAATCTTGGTAGTTAATTCCTCTAGACTTTGTTCTGACACAACCCAACATTTCAGTATATCTTCTTCAACAGAACTCAATCTTTTATCAAACTTATTTTCTAGCACTTCCAATTAGTGGCTCAGTTGCAACACCATGGAGGTTAATGAGTTGACATCTTTCTTAATTGCCATAGATTCTTCTGATGATTCTCTCAAGGAGTCACCAATGTTGCTTAACTTGTCATCCAAGTTACTCAAATCACTTTTCTGCACTTTTCTCAAGTCTAGCTCTATTTTCTTATTGGTCAAGTCCTCTATCTCCTTCACAGAACTGGCTAGAATGGATTTCAAATTCAAACTGTCTGAAAAAATACAGGAATATTTTTTATCTATGGCTGCAAAGCCTTCTATACAATATTTATTGGTGTATACCACTGCCTTCTTAATATGAAGAGTTTCATTAAATACAATATCTCAAAATTTATCTAGTAAAATTTTTGATTCTAATGATAACTTCAACCCCTCTTGACCCTTTTGGCCCTCTCTTCTTCCAAGAATTGGAAGCCTCCCTGGAGAGACCGGGCCATCCTCATCATCTCCCCATAGATTGAGTTCCTGTTCTCCCTTTTTCTTCTCATTCTTTTCCCTTGGCTCAGGGGAGGGGACAACTGATTGTTCCTTGAAGGTTCCTGGGAGCCTGAAGCGGCTTGTCGAGGTATATCCTCCTCCGCCAATTTCCTCCTTACTCTTGGTTTTGGTATTATCGGCTTCTTTATCTGAGTTGGATCCCAGCACTCAGTCTCCTTCATCAACCTCTCCCTTCCTATCAATTTTATGAGGGCCCTGTACGTCGCCAGGGCCTGAGTCAAGAACTTGGACTGGTTCTTGACGTTGTTTGCAGCTACCGCCTCCAGGTAGCTTATCTTGTTCTGACTGTGGCAGGTCAGAAGGTTCGCTGTTCCTGGAGGTAGGTCTCTTTCTTCTCTGACCAAATTTGCCGGGGGGCACAAGCTCAGCCCCCTTGCTCCTGGTAATCATTTCAAAAAAAATTTAATAGGGGCTCTCTTAGTGATATCTTCTCTTCTCCCTATTTCTTTTTCTTTTTTAGTTATGGGCCTTCAAAGCGTTAGCAAACAATCACAACTTACGATGCGTGATGATGTCCGTCGCCGGCGATCTGGCCCTTTCTGTTGGCGCTGCGCTACTCGCAATAGCTTTGTCTATCTTGCTACAATGGTAGGTACTCGGTTCCGACACAAAACTCCGAGCCTTCCCTCGATTAGCGGGGAGGAATGAGTAAATCAATAGTTTCTTAGACACTATCGTGGTAACAGGACGTTTCTTAGTTCTAGTACTTCTAACCTGCTGTCGAAATTGATGGCTTACTTTTATTTTGTTATAAGACGAGTTTGAGAAGGAGTCCTTTGCTCAATACAACACAAGTACTTCTTTGCTATCACTTCCTTGCAATCTTCAGATGGCTTCACAATAGGTCAGATACCCTGTCAGTCGCTCTCCTTGGTTGACCGGGTTATGTTGGCAAGACTTACGTCAATCAGTGATCTTGAAGATTGATTGCAGGCGCTATTGTCGCGCTAGAAGGGAACTTTCCTACAATTCGATTCGACTCTCCTCAATGAGACAAAGGATTGTCGATGAAAATTTTCCTTTGATCCAATAAGTGTGCGCCGTCGGCTAATCTATGAGAGCAATGAAGATACCAATGAAGATACTAATTTTTTTTTAAAAAAAAAAAAATTGAAATTTGCTGTGTTTTGTCCTTGTCCGCCAAAAAAAACAGAAAAAATCAGAACCTTATCAATGAAGGAAGAGGTTTTGTACAAAACAAAATCAACCTAATATGCTGACCAAACCACCACAGAATGGATTCACCAACGTTAAAACAAATTTTGAAATTTATTTATTTTTTTTTCTTTTTATTTTTTATTTATTTTTTTCTTTTGATTGCTTTTTGTTTTTCCTATATTCTCATAAAAGAGAATCAAAAGTCAGCAAAAATTGACAAAACTGGAGAAAAATGCGTACACAAAAATACCAGAAAGTCCAAAAACAAAGGCTTTAAAGCTTTAAAGCAATAAATACCAAAATTTCGAAATTTTACTGTTTTCTTTATTTGTTATATTTTTATTAGAAAAAATATATAAATCAGTCAAAAAGTGGATAAAATACCACAAAAATACGTCCTTCGAGCAGACAAAACACTTGACAAGTCTCAAAAATTTGATGAGGCCCCCAATTGTCAGGGATTTAACCTCTATAGCTATACTGGCTGTGGTTAAACCTGCAAAAATTAAGATCAAAACCAATAATTAAATCAGTTATTGACTTAATAAAACAGTAATACTGTTACAGAACAACACAACTCGAACAATACTTGGTTATTGTGAGTAAAAGGTCACACCTTGATCTCTATAAAGAGATAAGGGACCTGGCTCTAACTGAATAAAGCCAAAAGGAGCCTTGCTTACAAAGTAAACTCACACCCTTTAAGGTAACAATAAATGCTACAACTCCAAAGGACTCACCACTCGAACTTGGAGTTGAGAAATTGATTATTAATTGATTATAATACTAAAGTTTAAGGCCCCAGTCAATCTTCTTCTTGAGATTAAGTTGTAATGGGCGTGTTAACTCTTGCCGTATTCTTGGATCAATAATAAAAAAAATAACTCTTGAAGGGGCTATAGGGTGAAGACCCTCCTCTTTTAAGGTAAAAGGAGCCCTCAGGGGACTCAAGGAATCATCAGGGGAGAGCCAGGCTCCCCCTGGTTTCGTCCTCAAGGGCTCAGAACCCCATTACATCATACCCAAAGAGAGATAGGGTACTATTACTCTTTGGGGGGGATTTTCAATGTAAAAGGTTCTAATTACATACCCCAAAGGGTAGTTAAATGATCCTAGGACTTAACATCAGTCAAAGGTACGGTGCAAAGGTCCTAGAACACACCAGAAAGATTACATAACCATAGATTGATAGCCTTGGCATGTACTTACTTCTTAATTCCTAGTACCTTGGCAAATATAATACATATAAGGTATGTATGTTCTTGGCAATGATGTTACATGGTCTATACTTTCCAACTGAGCTCAGAGTCCTTTGAGTGAACGCTCTCAAGGCCCAGTGAATTATATTAAAGTATAATTACATCCCAAAGAGGGATAAGATTAAAACTATGCAATTTGTTTATACAGAGTAAAGAGTATGGCTCAAAGTAATTACTATAACTTATTTCCAAAGGAATGGAACATATTTGGAAGTTCTATATCAATAGTTGGGACGCATCTGAGTCCTCATAACTTAATCTAAAGTTACATAGGATCCTCATATTGATAATATACATTATCAAGGTTCAAGTTCCATAATCAATACCCATAAAAACATACCTATAAAATATTATAAAATATTATCAAAATTTATTATATAATTCTAGAACTTCTAATCATTATTCAATCTTGTCTCCATGGTGGGTTGAACCATTGACCTTGGTGTCAAATATTGGAAGGTGAGCCTGGTACTTAACCACTATACCAACAAGACATACGAGTTGTGCAGACATTTGGACAAGTTGTATTGTCTCGTGGCTCACAATGGAGATCATGAACTATTCTAAGTTTACCATTACTCTTCAGAACACAGAAAACAGGACTGGAATAGCTAGAAGTTGATTGTTCATATAAACCGGTTTGAACTTGTTTGCGGACCAAGTTGATGAATTTGTCAACTTTAGCAGAAGGGATTGGGATCTTCTTCTTTTGCCAGGGATCATTTTCTACTAAAGGGAAAATGTAAGGGAGGCCATAGGATTCTTTCAAGAGACCTCTCTCTTCTTCACAGAAAGCAATAGATTTTTCCCTAATGGCTAAGACATTTTTGATCAAATTCAAATCATCAGGAAGAAGCCATCCATCTGGACCAAAGTTGACCACTTTCAGATGTTCTTCAGTCAAACAACCAGAGGGGATGAATGGACCAGTAACAGATCAAGGTAAACCACAGTAAGGATTGTGGGATAGAGGGGAGCGCATAGGAGGAGGGTTGAGGTTGAGAGGCATTGGTTGGTTGACTGGTTGAACCTTTTTTTCAACTGGTTTATACTTGGTGGCAAAGAGAGGAATCCCTTCTTCCTCCAAGCATTGACCAGTGAGACCTGACTACAAAAACTGAGGCCAAGTTCCAAAATCTTCCAAGTTTGATGTTCTACCTTGTCCTTGAAAGGTGCCTTTTCCATAAAAGAGGATCCAAAATCTAACGCATTGCTCACATTTCTGGTACAGGGTAGAGTTTTGAAAATGACAGTAGTAGAGGCCCCTGATGGTGCACAATTGGGAGGACTTAATTCTACCCCACATTGCCTCCACCTAAGACCATACTCCTTCATACCAAAACCACCAAGAAAAGAATTGAGATTGGGATCTAGTTTAGACTCATTGCGGAGATTCAAAACTGGAGTAGAGGATAATTGATCAGGCTTAAGGAAAAAAGGAAAAGAAGATACAACAGACCCAGAAAGAGAAGAAATATTTTTGGAATTTTTGTATTTTTCATGTTTTTGAGTTTTGATCTTATTTGGATGAGCAAGAGATGATGAGGAAAACAAAGAATATGCCCCTGAGGTTGAAGTCTGAGGCTGAGGGGAACTACAACTATCAGTAGGATCAACTAATCCAATAAAAAATGAGGCTGAGAGGAATGAGAGTTATCCTTCTGCTTTCCCTTTATAACTGCATTGGGAGGACAACCAGGAAAATCTTTTTCCCAACAACCAGAATCCAAGGAAAAAAGCAGAACTTCAATTTTTCTACCCTCAGCATCAGGGAGAAGGATTCTATCCCCAACTTGATCAGAAAAAATCAGGGTGGCACCAAAATACATTAAGAACTGTCTGCCCAAGATCATAGGACCTTCCAAACAAGTGATCCAGAAGTGACAAGTTCCAAAAATATTTTGACCAATTCAAACAGGAACATCATCAGCAATACCAACCAGTTCACATGACTGATTCCCTATACCATAAACTGCAGAAGTAAAACTGACCCTTGGGTGAAGCTTGAGTTTGCAGGCCCTAGCATCCGAGATTAAGTTGAGCTGAGAACCCAAATCCACAAGAAGAGAAACTGTTTTTGTTGATTCACCAAGATAGCAGGGAAGAAATTCAAGAGGGCAGGAATACAGATTGGCATCTGAAGGGGGATCTGTTCCACCAGAGTCCTCCATCAAAGTGCCAGAAGAGAACTTCAATTTGTCCGGACCAATTTCCACACGTCAAAAAGAAACCCATTTCTTCATACCTTCAGCCACAGATGAAGAGATAGACAGCAGTTCAGCCACAGACAGATCAGGAATTTTGAGATCAGACATTTTCTTTCATACTCCTTCCACAGAATTAGGGTAGTCCTTGGAGATGCCCCTCTCAAACTGAACTTTGGGCTGGGTGGAGGGAGGAAGATCAGGTGAGGCAGGTACTGGAAGAGGATCAGAGGATTGAGGGGGTTGAACAGATTGAAGAGGAGGAGAAGGATCAGAGTGGTCCTGGAAACTTTCCATGAGTGGTTTCCTTTCTACTTCCATGTCTTCCACATCAGAGGAAGGAGGCTCAGGAAAAGATTGACGTTTGACAGGTTTTTGAAGGATTGAAGATGGGATGGGAGGAGACTTGCAAGGTTGAGGTTCCTCATGTTGTTTCCTAGCTGGATCAGATTGATAAGCACCAGAGAAGCTGGAGGATACCAAGGTTCAAGAGTGCCAAAGGATGATCAAAAATCCAAGGAGACCAGAGATGCCTTCTTTGGAGTTGGTGGTTGGTAAGAAGCCAGCACATGACGGATTGGATGCAATGAGTCAAAAGGGATCAAAGCACCATTAGGAAGAAATAAATTATTTCCCTTCTGCTCTACTGATTTCTCCTCCTTGTCTTTCTGGAGTTCAGGACACCTAACAGTACCATGGCCTTCTCTATGATAGTAATAGCAGACTGAGGTGGATTTAGGAACAGAATTAGCAGGTTTAGGGGTAGCTAAAGAGGATATTTTCTGATCTTTTTATTCTCAAAGGCCTGAAGTAGCTTAGTAATCTCATCTATGGTAGCAGTATTCTTATTGGCCTGAGGGCTTGATTTTGGTCTGCAATTGGCTTCCATCTTGTTCATGATTTTGTTGGATTCTTGGAAGGAAGGAGCATGGAATTGTTCAGTGATTCTGTGCTTTTCAAAAGTTAAAGCAGTTTGACCTTTCATGAATTTTTCCACCACATTCCTAAGGACCAGAAAGACAGGGAGTTTGAATCAATTATCCCTAGTAGTGATCATGGATCCAGACTTGACCAATTCATCCCTAATCCTTTCCTGCACTCCTGGAAAAAAAGATTGGAAAAATCAAACTTAAATTTTGTCCAAAGTGTCAATGTGATTGTTCCTGATAAGATAAGACTGAATAGGATCCCAAGACTTTCTGTAAGACTGATAATCAGAAGCTGAAGAGACACCACCATTGGAGATCCATTGAGAAACCAGAGAATCCAAGTCCTGTAAGGTAAACCTAGCCACATCTATTTTTCCCCAATAAGCCAACATGGCCTCCTTCAAGAGCCTCCAGTTATTATTTTCAAATCCATCAAACAATTCAATCACTTCCATAACTTCATCAGAGGAGATAAAAAAATTGTAACTGATAGGCCATATCATTTTCACTTGCACCATCCACTTCAGCAGCCATTTCATAGGAGTCCAAAAATTGTTCCACATTTGTTCCATTGAAGCCTAGGTTCTTGTTCTGGGGTTCATCTAGACCATCTTGGCCCAAACAGTGGTTGAGGGATCAGATTCCATTTTGAAGACAGAGTTCCTAAGGGGATCCAAAAAGCAGAGTTCCAAGGTGGCTCCCAAGCGTGGCAAGGGTAGAGTTTCACAAAAACAACAAGAATCCTGCCCAGATGGTGCAAAATTGGGAGGACTTACATCTGGAACAAGTTGCCTACATGGATCAGATCTGGATGATGACAGAAAAAAAAGAAAAAAAAAATAAAAGGATTGGATTGGATTTCAGAGATTATTCTTCAAGTTGGGACTGTAAGTCCCAAGGTTGCTGGTTTGATCCCAGCCCTGGGGAAAAAATGTAAGACTTTAAACGGTGCTAGGCTGTGCAGTTCTGTGGAGGGGAAAGGTGCTTTTTAGGCTTCCCTCCTGAGTGTTACAAAAATATTTAAATGTAACTGAGACCAAGGTCCAGAACCTGCTAAATGAGAAATCAAGTAGTAGAGGATAAAGATGATAGTAGTTTGGTAGCAATGGAACAGCACTATCTGAGACAAGATTATGTGGGAAAAACTTGGAAAAAAGAAGCTAAAGTTTGTTTAAAGTTCAAAGAACAAAGCTGTTGTATGTAAACAATGCCCACAAGCTAATAACTCTGGTTGTCAGAAGAATATTGGGAATGATCAACTCAAACCCAACCAACCTCCAGGTTCTCAATGAACCTGCCCAACTCTATGCAATCAAGCGCTTGAAGGGTACCAGATAACTGAGGGTGGCTCTACAAGACAAAGCACTATGTTTAAGAAGCTCTAAAAAAGCAAACAGTAAACTGATTTGAAGCATGGATAACCTCAACACGTCTCAAGGAACTCAAGAGCAGGCTGGCAGAATGCAAATCCAAAAAAATAAGGGAGGTATAACACTCCAGGTCTTAAGCTTAATAAGACCTCTTCAATAAATTGTGATTGGCTTGGAAAGATGATCAAGGAGGGATCAAGACCAGTATGGTCAGAGAAAGGGATAAAGGAGTGGTATAACACACTCAAGAATTCCAAAAGACAGAATTCTCTTCAACCAGCAAGGCTATTGGTTGGTGATAAGGATCAGGTCACAGAGGGGCAAAGACTCAGGATCAATGGATCAGGGGGCAAGCATAGATATACCCAGGATGAGGATGAGGATTTGATTTCAATGATAAAGGGGGGGACATATGCACACACTCCCTTGGATTATTGGAAAAGGCAGGGGAGAGCCCCTCCTTTAATAGACAAGATTTCTGTAGACTATTTACAAGAGAGACTACAAATAGAGTGGAATTTTTTTTTAAAAAAAACAAATGAACAATTAAAAAAAAATGAAACAATAAAAGGAAATGAATGAGCAGGGATGAAAAGGGACAACAGCCCGTGCTGGTGGGCACAGGGAGGTGAAGGGGAGATGATGGGCTGCGCAGACAGGCTGGTGGGCCTTGGCAACCGCTGGCCCGGGGATGACCCCCAGCACGCGGTTGATGGATGACCACGCAGTCAGAATCCTTGAGGGGCGCAGGACACACCACCAACCCGCGCAAGCAACAGACAACTTGTACGGGAAACCAGTGAGCAATGAGAGAGCGTATTGGGGGTGGTGATTGAAGTGGGTATGTCATTGTTTTTGGGAAGATGATGGTTTCAATTGGAGGGTGGATAATCCAACCTTTGATTGATCTGATGAGGATGGTTGGTGATTTTGATGAGATTGGAATTGTGACCATGGTAGTTTGGGGACCAGTTTGAGATACAGTTGGGATCTATGTTAGGAGTAGATTGGATGGGAGTCTTGAGATTGGATGGGTTGGGAGATGGATGAGCAGTTGGTAGATGATTGGATTGAGGTTGGGGATGGTGAGGAGTAGTTGGAGGAGATGATTGATGGAGTTTTTTGGGAGTCAGTTTGATCTTGGGTTATCCTGGTGATGGTAGTGATGGTGGTGATGGAGTGGAGGATTGGAGTTGGAAGGCAAGGGATCAGGGCTTGCAAAGACTTTAAAGGGGGCAAGAGACAGCTTGCGGTCTGTTGGATGAGCTCCAACCAGGTTGCAAGGAGCCGGGGACAACCATTGGCAATGTTGTTGATTGGATGACCCAAGAATGGATGATGAAGATGGAGGTGCAGTGATGATGAGCATTGGATCAAGCAAGCAAAGTTGCTTGCAATTGCTCCTTGGCCCAAAAGGGAAGGAGTACCGTCAGAGGGGGGATTTGAACACAGGACTGGGCGCTAGGCACCCAAGAGATGATCCTAGAGGACTAGGAGAGTGGGAGCTGGAAGTTTGGGAGCTGGATATGGAAATAATTTGGGATCAAAAGTTTTTTTTTTTGATCTAAATGGAGGCTATAGAAAAGTTCATAAAAATTTCACTTTTTCCGTACTGGTCCAGAGGTGTCCCAGATTGAGAACCACACCGGGCAGAGTCCCTAATCCCTCCAAGATCAAATTGTTGCTTGATACCACAAACAAGTTTTGGTGGGCCCTCTTGCGCGGACGGGGAGGATTGGGGCTGGGATGGGCTTGTGGCATAGTTTTGCCAAGCAAGCAAAAAAAATGGCTGGCACAGCAGAATGAGCAGGGGCAACAAGCAGAGAGAAGTTTGCAGGTTAACCCATGCTGGGCGCAAAAGGTTTGGGGCTGAACCATGGCAAAGTTGAGTTCAAAGTTGGGGGTTGGAACTTGTGTGACTAGGGAGGGTGGGTGGTGAGCGACTCAGAGATGAGCACAGGATTGCTTGAGGCAGCAATGGGAAGACCTCTGGGGACAGAACTCAATTTGGGGTGGATGTGGTGTTTTATTTATAACCTCAGATTGGGAACTGCATTGCGGGCTGTGCAATCAGCAGTTGTATAGGTAAGGCTCAGCATTTGGTGCGTTTTGGTCTTGCAATCTGCTGGGACGGTGTGGACCAAGTAATTGAGCCAACCCAACAAGTTTTGTGGGTGGCTAGTTTGGAAAGCAGGAGCAGGGTGATTGCTGGGTTATATGCGCCAAAGAGGTCTGCAAAAGCATAGGCGCAGACCAACCCACAGATTAAAGGATCTGCAGACGCGCGTGGACGGATAAACATGGGGGGCTCAAAGTAGGATGTGGCAAAGGGGCACACAACGAGGAGGAAACACCAGACGTACTTAACGGCAGAAGGGTTTGGAGGGATTGGGAAGTATGGTTTAAGGTTGGGCTAGGGTTCCAGGTTCCAGGGGGTTCTTTCTTAATTTTTTTTAGGCTTTCAGTTGCGCTTTTACTGAGGTTAGGATTGAGAGGGAGGACTTAAAACCTCACTCTCTAATCCGGTTTTTAGGATTATCTCATCATATCATCAAACTATCAGGGATGGATTGAAGGGAAAGAATGTACAACATCATTTTGTTTATTCATCTCTTTCTTATCACTATCTCTTCTTCTCAAAGCCCATCATCACTCAACCTCCTTAAAGGCACTTGGACCAATAACTTCCAAACTTGAGGAAAACTTAGGGGATTATCTGCCCCTTGTTTCCACAATGTGCACACCTGGGGCGCAGTTGTGCTAGATGGCTCAAAACCCCCCTCTGGGTGAGGTGGCTAAGCGCAACAGTGCTGCAAAATCTGGCTCATATAGATCTTGAGGTCCCTTCCCAAGTACTGTAGAATTACTGTGAAAGATTTGAATGAATTAAGAACCAAGAGGGCTGAATCATAAAAGATATTATTCAAGAATAAAAAAAATATCTTAAAGAAAAATAGTGAAGAAAAAGAAAGATTAAAGGAAGAAAAACAAACATTGAGCAAGGGTGTAGAATTGAGAACTTGACAAGTTTGAGAGTGTGAGAGTTTGAGGAAGAGAGGTGATGGCAATGATAAAAGACTTGAAAGAGAAAGTTATTATAAGTAAATTTATGTGAGTTGAATGGCAGAAAAGCCAGGTTGAGTTCTTACCAGTCAGAACTTGACAAGCTAGAGGATTTGATTAGGAGAATTGATGAAAAGATAATAGTTGAGTAATGGTTAAGAAAGAATTAAGAGAGGAGGAAAGAGTGAGGATGACAAGAAGAGAGAACTGAAGGATGAAGGAAAGATTTGAGTCGGAGAGGTTGTTGCTGAGGGATGATTGATTAAGCTGAGTTGAAAGAGTCGTTTTGGAAGGATGAGGAGGAGAGCCTCCATGATCCTTCCTTTAAGTATGGTAGATGATAGGATTGTGAGAAGAGAAAGATTGAGCAAAAAAAATGTGAAATATGGAAGTTGACTAGTGACATTGGTCAGAGACCCGCGGATGTGACACTTGACTATTGACTCTTGACAGGGACAAATTGTGAACAGAGACTGAAGGAAATGGAAATAAAAAGAAGATAAAGAAAAAGAAGGAATATGAGGGAGGGTGGTTTGTAGTGCTTTATTTGACAAGTACGCTAGTTTGCTAGCCCAAAGGACAGCTGCTGGTGGTGGGGCTGGGGCACACCTTTCCACGTAATTCATCAATTCTGCTTGAGGAAAGAGCCTGTTGTGCACGCTTGCCCCCCAAGCCACCCTCTCAAAGTTGCTCCCCCAGGACCGCAGTTTGCATTTTTTCAACCTTGCTAAAATTTCACGCTTCAGCTTTGGCCAGTGAAGGTTCCTCTAATCTTCCGTCCCTTCCACGTCCCAAAGCTTTTCCTTGTCTGTGATGAACAGAATGAAAAGGTGTGCCTTGTCCAAAACCAATGCCCCTTCAGATTCTGCAATGACTTCATATTGCAAGATGAATTGCTCCACCTCTGCAGCGTTGAATAAAATGTGAGGGTACTCCCGCGGCTCAATGAGAACAGGCCCGGCAGAGGGAGGAAGAGGAGGGGTTGAAAGCGGGGTTGGGGCTATAGACCCTGAGGAGGAAGAACAGAAGGGGGAAAAAGTGATTGTGGGGAGGTTTTGATAGGGAATTACATCCGGTTACCCTTGAGAGACTTTGAACAAAAGATTACTTCCCGGTCAGACCCCCAGATCAGGAAATAAGAGAAATGTACTCCACAAATTGTCCTCAAGTTTGGAATTTAATGGTCCTAGCATCTTTAAGGTGTGGGATGCACCCTTAAGTTGAGAGATAGCAATATGAATTCCTTCCTCCAAAATAGTAATCTGTGGTAGCATCATGCTCTGCCTCAACCCAGTGCTGAGAGTAGCAGACTTTCTATTGTCCATCTCAACCCCAACCTAGGTACAAGCGCAAGGAAAGCCCAGCAACAAATGAGAAGAAAACCCTAGAAACAGAACCCTAGCCTACCCTAACCCTAACCCATACCTGTACTTCCTCAATCCCTCAAGCTTGCCTGCCATTACGCACATCCATTTTTTCCTTCTCATCACACAGCCCTCCACCGCAACCTACTTGGAGCCCCCTGCGCTTGCCTGCATCCACCCAATGCGCTGTTGTGATTGCCCTTTCCCAGCAGGTTGGACCACGCTTGCGTGCATCTGCCCTGATTTTATAACCACCGCAATTGCCCCGCTCTTACCTTTCCAAGCTAGCTGTCCTGAAAACCTGGTAGGGCCAGCTCCATTCCTAGGTTGGTAACATCTGAAGAGTGTGGTGGTTATTCATAGACATGGAGACAAGTAGGCTCAGCACTGGAAATTCAACTTGGAAGTGGCTCAGCAGTGGTTGGAAGTCTGCAGCACAATAGGCTCAGAGAAGTGGGTTGGCAAACTGTCTCTTCCGGAGTGGATTAGCTAAGGGCTCAGCATTGGTGTGGCGCGTGCTTTTTGGGGGCATAATGACAAGAATGGGCCAGAGTTTTTGCCTTTTGGGGACATTGCGTGGTCAAACATAAATTTCCCTCCGCAGCTGTGGGTTTACTAATGTGGAATCAAGTGATTGAAGCTAATTAGTATGGATTAGGCCAATTATGGGATATTCACTGAGGTTGCAGAGCACTGTGGGGCAATGAAGGCTAAATTTGAGGAGGTGGAATGCAGTTGTTGGGGATTTTTATTTATGCCGCATGTGGGATTGGGAGTGATTGGCTAGGGAAGATCAAGAAGGATCTGTCATTAGTCATGCATTGGCTGGACTCAAGTGTTAGGGGGAATGGGAAAAAGGATCATTTAATCTACTGCAAATCATCAGACCAGGTGAGGGTTGGAATTTGAGTAAGGAGGATCAGTGCTGAACGCACGGAGGCGGTGGGAAAAGGGATCTTTCATTAGCAGTTTACCTTACTTTTTGGAGTAGCTAAGGAGGGTCAGTGCAGAATGCATGGAGACTTTCATTAGCAGTTTAGGTTCCTTTTCAGAGTAGCTAAGGAGGGTCAGTGTGGAATGCACAGAGACAATAGGGGTTTTTCATTTGTGGTTTGCATTCTTTTGTTATTTGTTGTATATATAAGGAAGCTTCTCCTTTATTGGAGATTGGTGGGAAATCAATCATTGGAGGGGGATAGTATTATTGGAGGCTATTATTGGAAATTATATTGTAATTATCAGAGAAGATTATCATCACAAAATAGGAAAATTATTGGAGATTTTCACATCATTGGATTATTGGAGTATATTTTACAACAAAATATAGCTAGATTCTTTTCTTCTGTTACTTTGGAGTGTAATTACCAGAAAGGGTTCTTGGAGGTCATATTTAGGGAAATAGTTCAAGTGCAGAGCTTGTTGGGCATTCCGTCTTGTTTATTTACTATTCTTTCATCACAATTTAGCTTTAGTGGTTTCCAGCTTGGGTTCAGAAGCAGAGTTTCAATAGGAATTGCAGAGGTACAGGAGTTTGACTCAAGGGCTAGTGGGCTTCCTGGAACTTGAAGTGAGATTGTTGCAGAGAATTTACCAAAAACACAATCTCTTTCCACAGCGGGTTGCAACATACTGCATCTTGGTAAAACCTGACCTGTACCTGGGATGTTGAGTCCCGCAGCACCTACTTCTGAGACTGCGCGCAACCCAATTTCTGAGCCTGGCCTACCTAATTCTGAGCATGCAGGCCTTGGCGCAGTTCCTGATCCAAGGCCATATAATGACACCACACTGTCTTAGGTAATTACTAAGACACGGTCACTTCTTCAAAGACGCTCCCAGCTATGTTGTAGCCTGGCCAAGTTAATTTCCATTGTTCAATTCAAGGGTGATCAGAATTTTACTCACAATAATAAGTTCCCAGTCACTTACTGAAGAAGTCCATTTCTTGCTATGTTGATGGTCTTAGATAGTGTGACTGTCACGCTTTGCATTTAGGGATTATTGTCTTCATCACTTCGACATGTCCTCTCCTCAGTACCATCTACCTCATTCTAAAAGCGTGACACAAATAAAGCACAACATCAATGGTGCAATCCGCTACTTCCTCTGGATCGCGTTGACCTTCCAATCTTGGCGACCAACTCAGTATATACTTGCGAACTTCGCGGTTAACTTCATACTGGTTGGCCATCCATTAGGAGATCCAATCTCCTTCCCTGGCCAATCAACAGCCTCGGACTTCCATCTTTGGTCACTCACTGTTTGTTAGTTCGCATCTATGTCTAACTAAGCCATCATTACTGTAAAGTTTGCAATCAGACTAGTCCCTACCCTGCACATACACTATTACTTCTCATTTGCATTACCTTCAACATCACTTGCTCCTGTCCCAATTTGTCATAACAATTGTACACTGTGGTGTCAATATATAGCCTCGGATCGGGAACTGGGTCGCGGCCTGCGCGCTCAGCATCTGGTAGGTCGGGCTCAGCAGTTGGGGTGCGCTTGTTCTCAGCAGTGGCCGCTGCTGGCTCAGCAGAAGGCCCAGCAGGGCAAAGCACGCAGCTGCGGGCCGGGTCTGACTAGGGGAGGCGGGCCGCGACCCGCTTGGGTGTCCAACCCAGTGATGGAGCTGGGCCAATCAGGTTCTCGGGCAGTTAGTTAGGGAAGGAAAGGGCGGAGCAATCGCGGGGCTATACCCGTGGATGGCCGCGCGCAAGCGCGGGCCGGCTACGGGACTAGGAAATTCACGACGGCGCGTCGGGCGGATACGGGCAATCGCGGTGAACTTCGAGAAGCGCGCGGCGGAGGGCCGCGCCGCGGGGGACAAACCGGATGCGTGTAATGGCAGGCAAGCAAGCGGAATAGGATACGGACAGGGTACAGGTTAGGATATGGGATAGGGTTTTGGGCCTAGGGTTTCCTTCTTCATTGTTGTCGGGTTGTTCATGTGCTTGTACTTAGGTTAGGGTTGAGGGGGAGGGCTCAAATACCTTTCCCCTCAACTCCGGGTTGTAGGGGGGGCATCTTACCATTGTATCATCAGGAGGCGGGGAGCGGAAAAGGGAGCGGACTTAGGAAAACAGAATCCCTCCCCTTTTCTCTCCTTTTCTCCTCTTCAGGCTCTCAAAAACTTCTCTTTACGCTTGGTATCTAATCCTTACAGACGCTTCAACCCAAGAACTCCTGAACCTGCGGCAACTTTGTGAGGGATAACCTCTAAAGTTTCCACAACGCCCCGATTGTATTGTCTTGCACTTATGCTAGGACCTTGGATATGTACTACTGCTTCATTTCCTATCCCATTCCTGTCATTCATTGCCTCACTGCTTCAACTGTAGTTAGCTCATCACCAGGTTGCATCTAGTCACTTTGGATTACCCTATAAGGGCTATCCCCTTGCCTGATGATTGTCTCCTCAGTTAGTTAATTTCATACGTTCTTGCATTTTGCTACAATCTAGTTATCACATCAGGCTCAGGTTGATTTTCCTTCCTCAGAACACATTCCATTCCTCTCGCCATTTTTTGAGTGGCATAACCAAGTTTGCACTTTGCAACTGAGTCTTGCTACTTGCACTTGCCCTCGCACTCAGCATTCCTTTGAGCTCACGATTGTCTAAGAATTGCCCTATAGTACGTGGGGTGGTCGTGTGACAGTAAATTAACTAACTCAACTTATCTATTGTAGCTTGCCAACCCATAGTACACTTCTTTTTCTCGATGTCACGTACTTGCTCAACCAGGAACGCTTCCCTCTCCCCTTACAATGATGAGATTCATTGGGTAGGGAGAACCAGCGCTCCTTGGGCCCAAAAACCCTTAGATCCCGTTCCTCCTTCAAAATTGCCATCTGTTGAACCCCTTGATGATCCTTGGACTCCTTCACGGGATGTTCCGACTGAACCTCTTGCGGAATTTGCAGATTCCAACCATTCTTCCAATGAAACCTTGACTCATGGTAGACCAGGAGTTTGCACTACTGCTCCCAAGCCCAATGCTCCGACCCTGCTTTCAAGATTGATCCAGGCCCTCACTCATGGTGCCCAGAGATCTAGTCCGAGTACTCCTAGCTTTCGCAATCCGGGCATGAAACAACCCAATCACTTTACAGGAGAACACCCTCATAAGCTTAGATCCTACCTACAGTCTTGTAAAATCATCTTTTCAAACGACTCCAACAATTTCCCTTCTAATAGACATAAAGTTATGTATGCTTCGTCCCTCTTAGGAGGTAGAGCCTTGCAGTGGTTTGAACCGTACCTCAAACTTTTGTCCAACGACAGTCACACGTGTATTCTCAAAAACTGGGACAAGTTTGAGAAACAACTGTTCACCCTGTTTGGCAACCCCAATGAAGTTTGAAACACCAAATACAAGCTTAATAGTTTAGTTATGAAGGAAAATAGTAGAGCTTCCGTTTATATTTCTCATTTTCAAACCTTGCAGTCTTGCAGCCAGTGGAACAAGGCCGCTCTTCTATTCCATTTCCAAAAGGGTCTACCGGAATGCTTAATCAAACAGCTTGCAGTTGGGGGTCATAAGACAACCTTGCTTCAGCAGCTAATTGATTGAGTGATTGAGCTTGATAATGGCTATCACGACAAGAATCGCTCTCGGCAAAACAACGATGGACCGTCCACCTTGGCTCCGAGGGTGGATGACTCCTCAAAGCAAAACACAAGGAACCCAAAACCATCCAAACCAACCGCAACTTCAAACTCCAACTCAAAAGGGAAAACCGTGACCAAAACTCCAAAGTTCTTGGACAAAGAAACAGGGATGCTACGGAACAAGGAACGGCTAAGAAGGGAAAAGAACGGGCTGTGTATGTATTGTGGAGGAAAACATGATGTCAACAGTTGTGCAAGGCGGTTAGCCTGTGAAGCGGCTAAGCAGTCAAAAAATTAGCTTGTAGTTTTTCTGATACTCGCAAGGAAAACTACACATTATCTAAATCACCGCAAGTAAATCTTTGCACTTGCAAGTCACTAGGTGCTCCAAGTTTGAGATTTATCCTATTCCATTACAACAACACTCCTTATCAAGTATTACTTGACTCCGGCGCTAATGTTTCCTTCATCAGTGAATCTTTTGCCACTTCCAAAAATCTTACGCGTTCCAAGATAGATAAATTTCCTATCTATTTAGTAAGTAGTGCGACTTAACCGTCTTATTGGGTTTCCCAAAAGGCAAAATGGACCTTTGCATTCTCCAATTTCCCCAGCTTTGAATGGGATTTATTTGTCTTGGCTATACCCGGAATGGATGATACCATTCTAGGCCATGATTTCCTATTTTACTGGAATCCGGATGTGAATTGGCAAGAAGGAGTAATTAACCTTTGAACCTTGCACCCCCAGAACGCTAATCTTTCCATCAATCAGGAATTAAACAGCCTACCTGACACTGTCATTGAGTTGGATGACACTTTTCCGCCAGGAGATTTGCAATATCCTGACCTTCATTCCCAAATTCCCTCTTCAGATTTAGGAGTTATTGCTTACCTATCCAGCTTACCTCTTTCCTGTTCCTTCAAAGAGAAACAGACACCAACCAAACAGTGTATTTTGAGCTCCCTAATCCTCTTGCACCATGCAAGCACCTCAAACCCGGTGCTCAAAGATGACAAGATTGAAGATTTAGAAATCATTTGAGAGTCTTTACCTTCAGTTTATCATGACTTTGCTGAAGTCTTCTCAGCTGCAAGAGCAGATAAACTGCGTCCATCCCGTCCTTACAATCACAAGATCAAACTTACTGGCCCACCTCCAGCACCAGGACCAGTCTACTCTCTCTCAACGCAAGAATCAATTGTGCTTCAAGACTACATTGCGGAAAATGTAGCAAAAGGCTTTCTTCAACCAAGCAATTTGAATACCGGTTCAACTTTCCTATTTGTTCCAAAAAAGGACAGCGGACTTTGCCTTTGTGTTGACTACAGGAAACTGAACCAGGTAACCTGGAAGAATGCCTATCCAGTACCGCCTATGTCACATCTCCTCACCCTCTTCCATGGAGCTGCTTATTTCTCAAAGTTGGACCTTTGAGGTGCCTATAACCTAATTCGCATTAGGGAAGGTCATGAGTATTTGACCGCAATGAGAACCCGGTTTTGCAGTTATGAGTATACCATCATGCCTTTTGGCCTCTGTAACGCTCCTTCCACGTTTCAGCAATTTGTCTACAACATTTTCTCCAATCTCATAGGTAAATACCTTGTGGTATATCTTAATGATATACTAGTCTACTCAAGGAACCTCAAAGATCACATCGCACATGTGCAAGAGGTGCTGCAGCGACTTTGCAAGAATGACCTGTTTGCAAAAGCCTCTAAGTGCGAATTCCATTCCTCTTCTCTTTGGTTTCTAGGTGTCATAGTCTTGCAGAAAGGACTATCAATGGACCCAGCCAAAGGCAAACGCATATTGGACTGGCCCCAACCTTCTTCTGTTAAATCCCTTCAAGTTTTCCTTGGTTTCAGTAATTTTTATAGAAAGTTTATTGCGCGTTACGCTGAGAAAACCGTGAATCTTACTAACCTTCTTCAAAAAGACACTCCTTTTGTTTTTACCAAACAAGCTGCTTTGGAGTTCAAAGCTCTGAAGAAAGCGTTCACCACTACTCCAATACTCTCTCACTTCAACGAGCTAGCTCGCACTATTGTTGAAACAGACGCAAGCGACTATGCGATTGCAGGAGTAATCTTGCAGTTCTCTTCCTCAACTTCTTTTTTTCATCCCCTAGCTTTTGATTCTTTCAAATTGCTCGCTGAAGAGCTCAACTATGAGATTCATGACAAGGAACTTCTTGCAATCGTTTATTGCTTGAAGAAATGGCGTTCATACCTTTTGAGCCTTAGGGAATCCTTTGAAATTTTAACTGATCTTAATTCTTTAAAGTATTTCATGAGCTCAAAAGTCCTCACACGTAGACAGGCACAATGGGCCAAATACCTCTCCAAGTTCCACTTTACGATCACGTACTGTCCTGGGAAACAAGTGGTAGTCCCTGATGCTTTATCATGTTGGGACAACGTTTACCCAGGGGGGGGAGCACCTTTGCCAAAAACAACCCTGAAAAATTTAGGACACTCTTCTCAACCCAATCTGCCCAACTCAGTTTGATCATTGCTAACTTACAAGATTTGGCTTCCAAACTCCAACAAGCTAAAAGCGACAACCCCAAGTGCATCAAACTTTGCAAAAGTGCAAACTTATTAGATAGTAGTTACAGTATTGATGATAATGACTTTTTATTCTATGATAATTTTATAGTAGTACCAGATAATTCTTGCATTAAGTTAGATATCTTTGAGTCACGGCAAAATTCTCCGCTTGCTGGTCATCATGGGAAGGATAAAACCTACCAATTGATCGCACAAGACTTCTACTGGCCTGGAATGACCAAAGAAGTAAAAGACTATGTTAGCGCGTGCTATGATTGCAATTGTAACAAGTCCTCAAAACACCAGAAGTATGGGCTGCTTCAGCCACTTCCAATTCTGCCTCGTCCTTGGCACTTGCTTTCTATTGATTTCATCTCTCAATTACCTTCTTCTAGTGGATATGATGCTATTCTAGTAATAGTAGATTGCTTCTCAAAGATGGCTTTATTTCTGCGCAGTAATGTGACGGCCTCTTCAGAAGACTTAGCTAACTTGTTCATAGAATATGTATTTTCGAAACATGGTCTCCCTGATAATATAGTTAGTGATTGTGGATCTCTGTTTTTCTCAATCTTCTGGACCTTGCTATGCCAACATTTGAAGATCACTCGCAGTTTATCAACGGCTTACCACCCGGAAACGCATGGGCAAACCAAGAGAGTTAATCAGATTCTCAAACAATATCTTTGAATTTATGTTGCCTATCAACAAGACCACTGGTCGCAATGGCTCCCGCTAGCCAAATTTTCCTACAACAGCTCCACTCATTCCTCCACCAAACAGTTGCCCTTCCAAACTCTTTATGGTAGAAACCCAACTTTCTCTTCCCTTCACGTAGCACCTTCTCAACCTGCTACCAATTACCTTGAACAAATTCAATCCCTTCAATTGCAACTTCAAACCAACCTTGAAGAAGCAAACCAGCGCTATAAGGAGCAAGCAGACCAATCTTGCACTTTGGCTCCAACCTTTGCAGTAGGAGATCAAGTATGGCTCAATGCTTGCAACATTCGCAGCACTTGCCCAACTTGAAAACTCTCCAAAAGAAAGCTTGGCCCCTTTAAAGTAGAATCAGTCATCTCCCCTAACGCCTTTAAACTTACTTTACCTGCAAAATGGAAAGTTATCCACCCGGTCTTTCATGTGTCTCTCCTAGAGCCAGCTTGAGTCCTATACCCGGGCAAGACTCATCCCCCTCCTGAACCGGTCACTGTCCTTGATCATCAAGAGTGGGAAGTAAGCCATATTCTGGATTCCATGTTACGCAAAGGAAAACTTCAATACCTTGTTGAATGGTCTGGCTTCCAGTCCAACAAAGATCACACCTTGTGGGAACCAGCCCATCACCTTTGCAATTCACCCAATCTGATTCAAGACTTCCATGCGAGCTACCCTTGCAAAAATCAACAATCATGATTCCATCCCATCCAATTCCATTACATTCCACATTCCATCCCATCCAATCCAATCCCATTTCATTCCACATTCTATCTCATCCAATCTCATCTCATTCCATATTCCATCTCATCCAATCCCATTCCATTTCACATTCCATCTCATCTAACCCCATTTTATTTCACACCATCACTCCATCAGTCAATTCCTCCATCTCACCGTGTTGTTCTTTTTTCTCATTTTCCTTTTCATCTCTACTAAATAAAACTCCAATCCTTATTAAAATATATATATTTCTATTTATAATTAAAAAAAAAAAAAAAAAAGAGAAAATATATATTTATAATAAATAATTACAAAGTTTCCTTTACTCCCTTCTCTGCATCCTCCCAATTTGCAGTCAATTCTGCAACCATGGATCAAAAAGTATCCAGGTCTTCATCATTGATTAGTGCGGACATCCTTTGGAGAACTAGAACTTCTGTTACAATATGCCTCTTGAAGATTTCCTTGCACCTGGCAATCCAAGCTTGCTTCGGCCAAGCATTCCATCCACCTTCCTCTAAGAGCTCTTTGTACGCTCTCTTCCTTTGGCCTCCCAACAAGCCTTCTCCAATATCGCCCGTCAGCTGCCTTGCATGCGTTTTGACCGGCCCTACAACTTGCACCTGATCCGCTTGGCCTCGGCCCTCCATTTCTTCTGTTCCTTCTCTCCCTCCATTTCCATCTCCTCCATTCCCTTCTCCTAATTCTTCCGTTCCTTCTCTCCCTCCATTTCTGTCTCCTCACTCTCCCAATCCTCTTTCCACTTTGTTCCTTTCTTCCTCCCTTGCTTCCTCGGCTATGACCCCAACCAGTTCCTCACCGCGCACTTTGCCTTGCACCTTGGCATTCATCTGGGCCCCTGGGAGTTCAGTCAGCGGTCCTCAATAAGGTGGTGGTGGTGGTGGTGGTGTGTTTGTAGTATACCTTTGGAAACGGGGCAACACTAGCAAAACAAGCAAAATTTAGTTACTATTTTTATGATCATTAGTCAGTCCAGATTAGTACTCACCAGGAACTCAAGTCCCCAAGTATTTGATCTCCAGCAACAGTGGTATCTCTGAGTTAACCCTTGGTGCAGACCTACGACTCCGCATCTCCCTTGATGACTCCGCGGGAACCTCAACAGTTGACTTGACGTTTATAGGGAAATTACAAGCAACTTTGCAAAGGCAACATTGCTCGCACTTGCCTCAAAGGCCTCGGACGGCAGTACTAGGGACACATCACTTGTTTTGACAAATACAGTTTTTGCAATGGCGGGACAACAATGACAAAATTTTATATAAATTATAAATCTATCGAGTAATGAATTAAATAATGTGTAAGGGTTGCAGTAATTATTAACGACTTGAAATCAATGGGAAAATTTATCTGAGCGCTCTCAGGAGCTTGCATCTTTATACCCGGGCAACTTTCATGCTTTGCACTTAGTAATTATTTTCTTCATCACTTTGACATGTCCTCTCCTCAGTACCATCTACCTCAGTCTAAAAGTGTGACACAAATAAAGCACAACATCAATGGTGCAATCTGCTACTTCCTCTGGCTCGCGTTGACCTTCCAATCTTGGCTACCAACTCAGTATATACTTGCAAACTTTGCAGTTAACTTCATACCTGTTGGCCATCCATTATGAGATCCAATCTCCTTCCCTGGCCAATCAACAGCCTCGGACTTCCATCTTTGGTCACCCACTGTTTGTTAGTTTGCATCTACATCTAACTAAGCCATCATTACTGTACAGTTTGCAATTGGACTAGTCCCTACCCTGCACATAGACTATTACTTCTCATTTGCATTACCTTCAACGTCACTTTCTCCTGTCCCAATTTGTCATAACAATTGTACGCTCAGATTCTATTGTCTTGCACTTACGCTATGACCTTGGATATGTACTACTGCTTCATTCCCTATCCCGTTCCTGTCATTCATTGCCTCACCGCTTCAACTGTAGTTAGCTCATCACCAGGTTGTATCTAGTCACTTTGAATTACCTTATAAGGGCTATCCCCTTTCCTGATGATTGTCTCCTCAGTTAGTTAATTTCATACGTTCTTGCATTTTGCTACAACCAAGTTATCACTTTGGACTCAGGTTGAGTTTCCTTCCTGCAAACACATTCCATTCCTCTCGCCATTTGTTGAGTGGCATAACCAAGTTTTCACTTTGCAACTGAGTCTTGCTACTCGCTCTTGCTCTTGCACTCAGCATTCCTTCGCGCTCACAATCATCTAAGAATTGCCCTATAGTACGTGGGGCAGTCATGTGACAGTGGCATAGCTAGAGGTGTTACTTTAGGACCATGGATGAGCTTTACAATACCACAAACTGTGATTTCATGCCTGTAATGATGATAGGCTTTGCCTTAAATTGATATTTAAATGCACACTCTTCTAAGGTTAGCCTAGCTTTTTGCAGTTATTGATGCACAGGACATGATCTAGATCTTAGGGCATCCTTACCGCAGGAGGTAAATGGTGAAGCAAAACCAGATTTACCTCCCAACCCCCCAAAAATCACCTGTACCGGGGGTGCTATCCGCGGTGTTATTTTACCTTGAGAGGTAAATGAGGGTCCTGGGTTGCCACATCTAGCAACCCTCTAGCTCCCGTGATATCCTCAATATCCAATAACATCCATCTGCATACGCACAAATCCCACAGGACATCTTCATGTCCGCCTCCCCCAAAAGTTGCCACTGCCCCCCCAAACCGCTTGATTGTTAGGTCCAGGTGGCAGGGAATCACACACCAATACCTCCCTGGATACCTCCCTGTGGTGTTGACACAGCAGTTTGGGGAGGCAAAAACTGCTGCGCAAACCTTATTTTTAGGGTCTGCCTCCCCACTTTTACCTCCTGCGGTAAGGATGCCCTCAGATTCTAACAGGAACAGGGATTTTTTTTTTAAAAAAAAGTGCTATTGATTTCACATGTCACACTATAAGCTAAGGTTTGATAAGTATATGTGACCTAAATACAGGAGTAGCCAACAGGCTGTAAGTAGTATAGGTTAAGAAAGACTAAAGTATGGAATATGAAACAAAAATAAAGGATAGAAGAGCAAGGTTTCTGATTTGGAAAGGGAATGAAAGAAAAAAGGAATGAAAGAAAAAAGGAAAGATAGAAAGGAACCAGGATTGGATTATAATTTGGGGCTCTCAGTAGAAATACTCTCCTTTTCAACAAGGGAAACACTTGATTTGGTCCAAAAACTGTCATGCAATTGCAAGTTCCTAGTGCATACTAATCATAATCAAAAGAGATAAAAGTGTTTAACCAGTCCCCGGACCAGCCCAATCTGAGAAAATCAAAGGAAGCAAGTATGCGGCATAATTTTTGAAGTTCACCCAGAAATGATCAGGGAATTCAGTTGCTTTGATCTATCAAAAAAAAATCTTTTCCCTTGTCTTCAGCATCATTGCTTTCAAATCCTGATCCGCAAAGCTGATGCATCTATCTCATCAACAAACCAGCAAATAAACGGATCGGTGGATGAACCAAAAAGTGTCAGCCTACTGGATGCCAAGACACTTGCTATCCTTTAGCTACCAGAGGTTATAGAATAAATAATAAATATATTATTTAGTAAATGCAGAAAAAATCCGTAAAATATTTGTATTAAGCTTATTGCAAGTTTAAGTGGTTGGGTTATGGTTTATTGTTTTAAATCAATATGAATAGATTGATTATTAAATATTTTTATAGAGGGGCCGCAATTATATTGGGGATCTTTAACACCTCTCTTCAAGGATTTCAGTATGAAAACAAGTAGTCCTGGTTACTTTGGGCTCTTTAGTTTAAAGGATATTTTACCCAAAGATAATATGTATATAAAATACACGGTGGAGTGGCAGAGCCTTGTAACCAAGCTGCCAGGACAGAGAAAGGATAATGAAACTCACTGGTATATTATTAAATCCTTTGGGTATCTGTTTGAGACGTGCACTGATGGGTTAAATCTGTATACTGGGGTTATAAGGTTGTTCAGCAGTTTTAATTGACAAAAAAAGAGGTTGAGGACAGATATTATTGATCAGACTTAGCCATAGATCACTTAATTATCTCTTATAAGTACTTGATTACCTTGGCAAAGTGTCTGGATATAAATATAACTGGGTCTCTGCCCATCAATATCCTCAAAAGAGCTCTTTATTTATAGCTTTTGGAGTCCCAAAATTGTCCTTTTGAGGGGTACCGGGGCTCAAAGGGACGGACACTAAGGCTAGCAGGGTAACCAGTGGTAGCCTGTCACGTGTTCTTGGTGCTAAAGCATGGGTAGCATCTAATTCCTCAGGGTATGGGAATTATTCTACTTTATAATAGATATTAGGACGTGTGAATAACACTAATCTGTACCATTTATGTATTATTTAATTAATTATCCTTATTAAATGTTCCCAGTAATTCAATAATTATTTAAATAGACATTTCTACGGACATCCTGATGTCAGGTGAGTTCTAATTATGTATTATATAACTGGAGTAAAAGTCATGATATTGATTTTACTCCTTATTTTCAAGTTCCAGTTGATTTACTAAGATAATTACTTAAAAATATAATTCATGGGAATTCATGTAATATTTTTACATCATTAATTTTCTTAGTATGTCAAAAAGATATTGATATGTAGAAATTCTCATAAAAGTATATTAAAGTATTTTAAAATATTTTTAGAAGTTGTCATTGTCTTATTTTCGACATTCTTGGTACTTTGAATTATATTTAATAAAAAATATGTATAAGGGTTATTTAAGTATTTTAATATAATATTATGTACCTTAAGACTATCTACTATCCACGGGAACATTTATTACATATGTAGAATGTTCCCATGTGGGTTGTAGCATGTTTACGCGGTACCTAAGCCTCTCAGGCCGCCTGTCACTCTGTCAACCTGTAGTCCCGCGGCTGCGTACTTGTCAGAGGCCCAGGGATGCGTACACAACCTTGACGGAGTGACAGGGCTGTATCTCAGCCGCGCGCGGGTGCATTGGCTGCCGCGGCTGCGTGCGGGAATTGTGACAAAACACATTTCCATCCCTAACTCCTAAAATATACACAACACCTCAATTCTGACTGAATTTTAGGTGTGAAACCTATAAGTGACAATATGTGTGAAATATTTAATTGACCAAAAGCTCAATAGTGGAGCCGTAGTATTTTGGTCTTTCTTTCCTTAATTATTTAAAAATATAAGGAGTTGGATTTCAAGGGTGGGGTCAGTGAGTGACCCTACCTAATCTTGGGTGGAGAATCCATTTCTGTAATAATATTCATGGTTTTCCTACTCCTTCTTAGGTTAATTGTATCATTATTATTTTTATGTTATTTTTGTTACTTTTGCAGCTTGCTTTGCAGTAGTAGCAAGCTGACAAAAAGTTGGATCCATCAACTGACTAAAAATGTAAAGGTGAAGTGGTGGATGGATCAGTTTCAGGACATAATGAGGAGGAAGCAATCAAACCATCCATCCAGACCACTTTCTTTTTCTAATGTGGAAAGATACTGTTTTGATTGAGAGCGAGTTTGTATGCGTGCACCCATGGTTTAGGGCGTGCTCAATTTGATCAAGAGACTTGTGATGTCATATACTTATGGGTTTGCATAGCTGGCCTAAAACTGATAAGATCAAGGGATTGTACCTTGGGTGGAATCAAGTATGACTTGGCAACGCCTGGGTACAAAGCCAAGAGCTACTCAACCTGCTGGACGTTTTTTTAGCCCGGCCAAACCAAAACTCGATCGATTTGGGTATGAGTAATACACAAGGAGAAGTCATGTCGTGTCATTTCAAGTGGATCAGAGAAGCGAGCGGAAGGCATGGGCACTCAAACAAGTCGCTCAAAACATCAATATAGGATCAAGCTCTGTAATGATACAGGATAGGAAGAAGCGATCAAGAGAAATGGCACAGGCAACAGCAGACTTGAAGCAATCAGCTTTGCGGATTAATCCAATGGGCGATTGTTGAAAGCGCTAGCACAAGACTCTTCAATCAGTTTCAATGGTAAAACATGAGAGAATAGGTGTTTTTCATCGTTTTCAGTGGCACTTTCCTCGTTGATTGGAGGCGGTGGGAGGTAAGTTACTCAGGTTGACCTAATTGATCTTCGACAGCCATTGCCACTAGGGCTGCCAATCGCTTTCGAGATCGATCATCCATACCAGCCGCTTCAAGCTTTAATTGTTCGAGATGATGGACTAAGCTTTCAAGGTCGCCCAATCCCTCGAACGAGGGGCTTGAATCGGATCTTCGACCCGAGCTAAACAGTCTATGGGCCATTTCTTCTACTTCCAAGGATGCGAGTTGTTCGTCTTCCACATCATCAACACGACCGCTCTCCTCCCATTCCAGTTCGCTTGTTTCGGCAGATACGAAGGGTGAGAAATCATCATCGAACCCCGTTGGTTCCTCGATATGAGCCGATCCAGTTTGTCGGTTCTTCTTGATAAGGAAATCTTGGACTCCGGCGTGAGAATCTTTGGAGCCGATGAAATGGGACAAACTAAGATCATCCCGAACTGCGTCTTGATCATGGTGAGGCGTGGGTGGATCGCTGGGAGGATGGGAAAGCAGAAGTGTCGAGGTGGATGCCTGATCATGAGCGATCTTGGGGGAAAGTTGGGTTGTGCTTAGTGAATTACCTGGAGAGAGACGTTCGATTTTGGGCCAAGGACAACATTGCCAAGACATTGACGCCTCCCGAAGTTCAAAAGAACCTGGATAGAATCGGTGACTGAATATCAGTCCATTCTGGTCTAAAATCTAGGTTGATCGAGTTCTTGGATAGCGAAGGATGCCAATCAGGGATGAATGAATTGAGGCAGGAGGTAGACTGACTATGGCACTCAAAGTCATGCTCGAGGCAAATTTGATTCCAACCATCATCTTCGTCGAGTTTCTGAGGTTCCAAGTCGAAAATCACGAGACGGGACTGGGTGCGTGATGAGGGGAAACGATCGAGGATGGATGAGAGACTATCCTAACCATCTAGTATCACGATCAGCATCCTTGCATGGATAGAAGTCACAGAGCAGCCACGAGAGGAGGCTTGCAGACTTCAATCTCACCTTTGATTCAGATGGCCACAGTATCACGATGGCTTGAGCGTGATTAACCTGATCAGAAGGATCTGGAAACTGGTGAGAGAAGTAGTGGATGTCAAGTAGGGCGATATAGTACTTTGTGACTAGCTTCCAAACCGAAGTCTGCCGATCTGAGTTAAGCTGGATGGGCTTTGAGGGATGAGATTGAGATTGGTCTAATTTCATGGGATGACTTGCATGATCTATCATACCTGAGTTTCACAGTTTCAACAAGGAAGAACGGTTTGGGTTGAGTTTACTTTGCAAAACGAAATTTCATTTGACAGCCTCTCGAGAGAGATGAAGAGGAGCAGATGGATCGATCGAAAGAATCACTCACGGCTGATGAACTCGGTAGGATGGTCCCAATGCTTCGATCGACCATAGACGATCACTCGATTTCCTTGAACCATCTTCTCATCCCTTCCAAGGAACTTTCTTTCAGGTCCTCCTCTTCCTCCTCTGCTGTGCTGTCTTGTCCCGGCGCCAACGGAAGCTAACCTCGATCGATTGAAGTGGGTGATTCCCCCCGTGGCTACTGGATTCAACCTCGAACGGGCGTCGAACGACCGACCCCGCCAGCAAACCCCGAAGGGCCGACGTTCGGTCTAAGGCGCACGAGTCCCAGGGGTAGCGACCGAGCCCCGGATCGTTTCCTCTGTCTCCGTACCACAACCTCACTCTCAAACCCCCGAAATCCCCGATCCACAACTCAAACCTTTTTTTCGTCCAACATAGCAGGAAACTGATCCTTTCTACTCTCTCTCTCCCCTAGGCCATGGCCTCCCTATGCCCCCCTGACCCTCCTCGAATGGAGGGAATATCGAACGACGGATCGATGCCCGGTTTAGCCGGCCCCTTGACTTCCCCAAACGATGGTCAACCGAGTGGTTTGGCCATATTGTTTACGCGTTCGATTGCCGATAAAGGAAACTTCACGGCGAACGGCGAATTAATTATTAACCAGATGACTGTAGAAATGATCCAGATCTTAATACGTTCGGAGCAGAACCGTGCGGAAGCCGACAAACGACGCGACGATCGAACACAAGAAATGGCGAACCAGATCGAGGTAATGGCAAACCAAATTAGCAACTTAGTACAAATGCAGAACCCAAACCCGATGACGACTAGCCACCCACTTCCAGCCAGAGGAACAAATCAGCCGACATATGCAGAAAGAAAAAAATCAAATCTACGGACCAACGCCCGCCAGCCCGCGACACAACCGCCAACGAAGGATGGGATGAGATTGTACCGCCCAGGGAGAGCGGTGATCCACTCCAACCCATTGAACAATCAGATTGGTAAAATCCCCAAAGCACTATTTGTCCAACGAGCCCACAAAAACCTCTCAAAAATGAATGCGCGAGTCCAGGATGAAATAGTAACAGTCACCGGAGCTCATGTCATGAATTCGGGAGATGTGGTCTTCTACACGAAAAATAATTGCCACCAAAAATCGCTAATGGAACACAAGCATCTGTGGTCGAAGGAAGTTCACCCAGACCTGGAAGCAACGCCAATTACCTGGTCGGTCCTTGCCCACGGCATCCCCAAAGAGTTCAACCTGACATCCGATTACAGCAAGACAAAACTGGCCACGGCTAATGGCTTCAAAAAGGAGGAACTGATCCGGATACAATAGTGATCATATAATATGAACACTGCAAAACGAGCGGGATGGATCGTTTTATCATTTGCAAGCAAGGATTTAGCTGACTGATTTACTTATACAGGGATTTTTTTTGGATTATGATTACCACAGGGTCACAGCTTTTAAACCGTACCCAGCGCAATGCTACAAGTGCCTCGAAATGGGCCAATTAGGGAAATGGTGCCGCGAACAAGCCGGGTGTGGCAGATGCGATGGGGAACGCATGACGAAAGAATGTCCAAATTGCCCGGAGGAGAACAATGAGATCACGGAATGTGTCAAGTGCAAAAAAGGATTAAGAAACAAAGTCAAAGGCATTGAAGACTCCTGTCATTCCGTATTCAGCGTCTTATGCCCCTATAAGCGGGCACGTCTACAGGCTAAGGCCGCACATTCAAAACCTCTATCATGTTAAAGGAGCCTACTACTGACAAAATTTTTGTAAAAACCTGCTCCTTCTCCACAGATTCATGATGGAACAGAACCCAAAAGGAGCTACACAGACTACACAATGGTGGACGGCCGTAATCCAAACAGATTTCCCCTTTTTGCAACTAAACTGCCACCTTTCTAAAGATACCACAATGACTCCTTCATAAATCCCAATTGGAATCCATCCTCTTGCTACAGGGGCCATGGGTCAACCCCTATACCCTACTCCCCCCAACTCATTCTGACTGGCAAATGCTGACTAGTTTTGATCATGTCCCCACTAACTGGAGGGACAGACATAAATGTTGTGTATATGTCCACAAGTCTGTCCCATGTGAGGCAATTTTATACCTCCCAAGTGAGCATATACAATCCACCTAGCACCAATGCTGGTCTGAAGGGCTTGGAGAAATGGTTACTGGCTTCCCTAAACAGACAGAGCCCAATGAGCATATTCATGGACTCATATCTCCACCACAAAATGTGGAACCCAACTGGTTACAACTCAACCCAAATAAGGAATTGGGCACCCTAGTATCCCTATGCAGTAAGCATGGCTTCTGCTTGGCATCCCCATGGCAAATTCCAACTTTCTACACAACCAAAGGTAAAGGCACCACTATTGACTTGATATAGATGAACCACAAAGCCAGGCGTCTCCTGACTGATATATGGGTCTTGGAGGAAAACTTTGGTTCAGGCCAACAAGCCCTGAAGGGTTATATAAACTTGGCTAATTTCCTTCCAGCACAACAATGGGCAAAGCCACATTGGAAGCAGCTCAACAGAAGCACAGTTTGCAACCTATTCAACACCCACCTGAAAGTCATCCCCCTGGTCCAGGATGTGGAAGAGGCAGCTACAAATATCTCAACAGCTCTACCAAAAACTCAACTCAACCTTGGGCAAATGGTCAACTGCAATGCATCACAAACCAAATGTGGTGGGACCCTCTAAAGTTTAATCCCATTCTAAAGACAGGAACTTGGTCCCAACAATGGATGCTACTATCAAAATTGGAAGAAGCATGAATATGCTATAAAGAATGGAACAATTATTTCCAATTGGTAGTAAGGGAGGCAAAACAAACTCACTGGAGAAGGCAGCTCAAAACTGTTGATAATGATTCTGTTTTCAAGGCCCCACAACATATACTTCTGACATTGTCTGGCCAGGTACTACCACTAAAGCAATCTGACAGATCTTTTGCCTTAGGGAAAGCCAAACAAGTGTCAATGCTTTTTGAAGGTACATTGTTCATTAGGAATCAGATTAACCTGTCTGATGTAAGGGTAGGTGTGGAATGCCAACAGGCAGTTTTAGATGAGATCACCAAGGATGAGGTGGCCAGAGCAATCAACAGATTAGCAGTGGGAAAGGCCCCAGGCCCCAATAAAGTCAGAAACAAAAAAATCAAACTGACCTACCCAGTGGTCTGTCCACACATGACCCAACCATACAATAAGCTCCTCAGCCAGGGTAAATACCTGCATTGCTGGAAAAAAAAACCAATGCTATGATACCTAAAGCAAACAAACCAAACTATACCAACCTGCAGGCTTTTTGCCCAATAGCACCCCTCAACACTCTGGCGAAACCCCTAGAGCTAATCCTAGCATAGCAAACAGAAGAATGGGCTAAAACATCTAATCTCCTCCTTATCTGACATTATGGAGGAAGGAAAGGAGTAGGTACAGAGGATTCTTTATGCTACTTTAATAATTGGACAAGGGACCGTTGGGCAGATAAGAAGATTGTTGTTGCACTCTTCTTAGATTTACAGTCATCATATCCAACTGTAAACCCTGATAGACTAAAACATATCTTGGTAACTACGGGCTTCCCTTCCTACCTGTGGATTTTCATACAAGATTTCTTAAAAGACAGATGTAAAACACTTTGTCTGGACAACAATACTTCAACCCCAGAGAAGCTGCCCAAAGGTCTGCCACAAGGCTCACCACTCTCAGTTATACTATATACCATTTAAAATTCAGACCTTCTTTGGCTGTCAAACATCCCTTCTAGAAAGTCCACCTCAATAGGGTGTGTAGATGATGTAGTACACTTAACATCTGGCAAAAAACTACAAGAGGCCTTGGAAGCTATGTACCTCCTGGCCAAAGAATCACCCAACTGGTCCATTGAACATGCTGCCATTTTTAACAAGAAAAACTCCCAAAAAATGATCCTGTGAAACTCCAAGAATCACCAAGTTCCCCCTCCACATTGACCTTTGGCAACACTCCCATTGATTAATTCCAATCAGCAGTATGGTTGGCAGTGACACTAGACCTACAACTAACCTATCATCAACACTTGGGAAACTTCCTGACCAGAGGAAAATCCATTCTACATCACCTTGCCTGTCTTGGAAACTTGAGATGGGGGTTCTCAGAAAATAATTGCTCAAGGATCATAAAATCTGTTTTCCTACCTAGAATGAACTAGGCAGCCCACATATGGGACAGAAAGAAGAACATGCCCCAAATCATAGCCATGTCTCTCAAGTTGGACAAACTTTGCAGCATTTTGGCCAGAGCCAACTTCAAAACCACTAGCCCTATATTTACCCCACAAAACATCACCCATAGGCCCGTTGCTGAAGCAATAAAAAAGACAGATTTTCTCTTTTACACCAGGAAATTGACACAATATGATTTTCCTTTAAGCATCAGAGACAAACCCATAAGTAGGCTGACCATTCTGGAAAGAAAAGACAAGTTGGAGGCCAACACCAATATTTGTAGAGAAATGGTGATAACCTTCCTAGATCTAAAAATTCAAATGATTTCCGCACAAAGAAGCTCCAAGGTCATCCCGCTACTGAGAAACATCAAGTATCAAACCCTAAATACATCAAAAAAGGAGGCAATCCCTGCCACTTGGAATTTAATCAGCCAAGCAACAGAGAAACATGCCCTAATATTCACTGAAAGGTCTTATGAGAAGGCAAAAGGGGGTGGAGCCATGGCCATAATATTGAATAATAACAAAAAAATTTTGACTTTAACAGGTACAGAAGGGTTATGCTCAGACCATGAATGAAAGGCCTTGGGTGTAATAGCCGGGCTTAGATTAATCAATGATCTTAGTGTTAAAGCTTATGACAGATTATTGATTTTCACCAATAACAGAGGAGTCTTACAGAGGATGATGTTCCCCCTGACAGAAAACCAAACCAGTATCTCTTTAATGAACTAAGGAAAACGGCCTTATTGACTGATCCAAGCTTGAATATTTCATTCATATGGTGTCTGGGTCACAAGGCAATGACAGGCAATGAAAGAGCCAATGCAGAGGCAAAGCAAGCCATGGTGTCTGGAGATGACCCACCATTCCCCCTCTACAGTAATTCAACAAAGGTTGAAAGAAGCATATTAGCTGAACAGGTCACAACAGACAGGGCCCTGCCCAGAAGGATTACAAACATGGATACAGAGTTATTGGCTGTTATTAACCAACTCATGTATGGTAATTTCAGCTTGAATGGTTATTTATTCAAAATAAGGAAATTCCTCAATCCATCATGTCCAAAATGTGTTTATGTGAAGGAGATGGTGACACACTTCTCAAACTTTTGCCGGCATACAAAATACACCATTTTTACATGAAAAGTGAACTCAGGAAATCATGAGCAAGTTATGATCCCAACAACCCCTGCTTGGTGCTGAAGAACCTAAGGGCATTGTCTGCTCTTGCCAATTTCATTTGGTTTGACAAAACAATTCCATTTTCTTTCACATAGACCAGAACTCAAGAAACCAATGGATCACCCAATGAAAAGAACTTTGTAATTTAGGCTTTTAGCTCAAAGGGAATACTCTCTACCCAATAACAACCAACCAACACTCCCATTCCACCACTGTTTCATCCTTTCAATGTCCTGCTCTATTTCTCTTACTTATTTCTTCTATCTTTTTTCTTTTACTCTCCCCGCTACTTTCCCTTTCTTGCTTTGGCTATATCTGAATTTAAGGTAGGAGAGGGGGCCAAAGTGAGGCCCTACAGTCAACTTGTAAATACCCTAATACTCTTTGAATATTCAAAGTGGTCCATGCGCAATGCTAAATCCTTTATATAGATATATATGTTTAAAGATTGTTTCCAACTGTTGGTTGATTTAGACCTAAATCAAGGGGACACCGGATCAGGTTGTGCATTGCTACGGTTTATATATGTGTGGCTTATGCATAGTTGTGTGTATGGATATGTAACCTAATGTTTTTTTTAAGTGTAATTTGACAATATTGAATTGCACACTATGAATATAAGAAAGATATGTACTACCTCCGCAGCCTGGAGGGGAGTGAATAGCGTGTATCCTATAGCCTTGAGAGCAAGGATAAAACAGTGAACTGGAATTAAAAAATAAAGAAAAGAAAGAGGGAGACAGGGTTGGGAAGGAAAGAGATGAGTGTTATGGGAAACGGTTGAAACACTTAGATCATTTGATGAAGCTGGCCAGAGCCAGTGGAGCCCGGGTGACCAACATGAAACAGTTCAAGCAATTTGCATTGAACCTCAAACCGGTTGAAAGTAAGTCCTCCCAAAGTTTCCTGCGTTGGGTCCAAAAGGCATCAAAATGATCAATAAAATGTTTGGGTGTCTTCTTGAGCCTACACAGAGAGCATAGGGGATCAGTACATTGGGGGATTCTATAAAGGAAGGAATTCAGAGGGCAATGGACAGATGCAAGTTGAAAAACCAGGGAAACAGATCCTCTGGAGAGGGAGGGGGGAGTGCATGGGCTGCACTTTCCCTTGCATATGACCATTTGGGAAACTTTATTCTTATTAACTCTGGTTGGAAAAGCCAAAGATTCTTAGTCCTTGACAGCTTCCTTGGCCAGTCTATCAATATACTCATTACCCTTAATCTCCACATGTCCCAGGCACCAAACCAGGGTAACACTAGCAGAAATAGGGAGGGCCTCTAAGGCCTCTCAAACTTGAAGAAATATATATTGTCATGCCTGGGGGCTGCAAGGACTCTTCATTGGTTCAATCACTCACTGATTGTCCACAAAGACAAAGAGGCACCCCCAGGGGCAAGCTGTAATAAATCTGAGCATGAATAATATTTGATTTAACCTACTTTGGGACAATTCTTCTTAGAAAATATTCCACATCAATCAAAAGTCTTTCCAAGTCATTCCCTTTTTATTTAAAATACCCCAAGACCATTTTGCCTTATCTTTCCCCTTCTTTTTTAGATCTTTTCTGAAATCTTTACAGATAACTCTCCCTTTCATCTGTATAAATAACCTTTCTCCTTGACTCAACAATGGAAGCTCCCTTGTGGATTAATCTTTGTAATTATTTGTTATCTACAAAACGTACCCTCCAAAATCTATCTTAAACCTATTTGCATTACGCTTTACAAAAACTAGGGACATTTTGGAACACTAGCTGGGTTTCCCAATTTCTAAATACCATATTTGTTCCTAGATATACAAATCTATTCAATTTTAATTGGGAAAAACTCTCACACAAGCCAATAGGAAAAACTGGCTGCCAGATGAACAGCCGCAAGTACCCCAATGGCCTTGCATTCATGATTTGAGATGGCCTCCCATCTATCACACTTAAGCGCTAGAAAAATTCTTGAATCAGGGCAGAAAGCAGCCCTGCCCCCCACTTCTCAGCATTGTAGGATCTGTCACAAAATTTTACCACTGCATTTTCATCATTCAACAAGGAATAAAATAAAAGAAGAATTTGTAACAAAGCTGTTTTTTTATTTCCCTGCAGGATAATGGTCTCAATTTGCAAATAGGGGAATTTTGAAGAGCAAGCGCCAAGAGCAAAGAAAATCTCCTCAGGAAGAAGTCCAAGGGCTGCCACTAGTTCTTCCCTACACACAGGCGGACCCAGGGAGAACCAGACATTGTTAAAACCAACAAGGAGGGTGTTCCAAAAAAAGTGGCTGAACATGTTATTCTGAAAGGTTGGGACACGTTTCCTGAATTGAAAAGAGAAGCAGAACCTCCAAATGCTCTCAAGGTAACTCAAGGGTCCCAAGAGGGGGAAAATGAAAGAGACCTCTGTGGACCTAAAAAAGCCAAATATAAAAACCCCTGCTGACTTATCAGCCTTCTTGGAAACTGCCAAGATCTTACCACTGTTCAAGCCAAAGCCCCAAATTGCAGTGCTGTACTTGATCCCAGGTGTGAGGAACATTTGGAATCACGTACATCTACCTGCCAGATCCAGCCCAAAGCTGGATGTGCCAAATATTCAAAGCATCCCAAGAGTGAAATGGACCCTGTCCTCCATCATTTTCAGATTTTTTGAGTACAGAAGCCTGGGATCTGTTGGAATGTCAACCTACGACTCTCAAGGGGCATAGTTGCGCAACTCCTAACTGAAAACTACACTAGACAGACAACTACTGCCATACCATAAAACTTGAACCAACTCAAACACAAACAACCATTATCTTTGACTCATACCTCGCTCACTAAACTAAACTCAATTCTCAACTCACTCATCAAGATCCCATCTTTGACAACCTTTCTTTCACTTCTTCTCAATCCAACTCATTCTTGACTTCTTACCTTGGCACCCCAACCATGATCTCAATTTTACCTTCCTTCAACTAACTCACCAAACAAGACTAATTCAACCTCTCCTCCACACCTGCCTTGTATGACCCAAATTTTGCTTCTCATACTTGTTCTTTCATCACCTGTGACTTTCCTGATCCAATCATTTCATTGTCTTTCAATCTTGTCTACCGCTAGCTTTGTGTATTTCCTTGGTTTCTGGATTCTCAACCAATTAAACTCTTTCACGTTTAAAAGCCAAAGGGAAAGCTCTTCATCAAATCAAATCCACAAACCAAAACCAAGGAAAGCCTTCATTGCCCAGCCAACAAAAATGGACCACTTTGAGCAAGCCACTCTCAAAAAGGCCCTGGAAACCATTCCCATTCTGGGCAAGGAAAACTACAGCATCTGGAAGGAGAAAATGTTAAAATAGGTATTGACTTGCGTGTGTGCTACATATAAGTGTAATCCAAATGGGAGGCACATGTGGGCCTCTGCAGCCCAGTGGACACACACACGGACCATACGGGACTGTGTGGATATCAAGATTTGGGGAAACTGTCCTCAAAACGCATGAAACAGGCCTATTGCTACACAGGCCCTATTGGGCCCAGAGGGGTATATGGGGAAATAAGGCCTGATGGGCTTTTATGGGCATAATTGGTCCAAAGGTTTATTTTGGACATACTTGGCCAGATGGGCTGGCCCGCCAAATTATGTTAAACTCATGTTTTGGGATTGGGGCGGCCCAATGGGGCCACCACCCATGTCAAAGCTGATTTGGGGCTGCTGCCCATTTTGCGGCCTGCTTGGGGCCGCTTGTCTCCCTTGATTTGGCCCATGTGGGGTCCAACAGCCAAGGGATCCCATGCAGGCCTGGCTGGTTGCAACCTGCGATCAGTGCCGCGGGAGCAGGGGCCAGCCGCCCCGGCTCCCCTCCCTCCCCTTGCTTGCCATTGCAAGAGGAAAGGAGACGGCTGGCTGGGTTGAACCAGCCAGCAATTTTCCGCAGGAGGACAACTGGTCAGGGTGAGGTGGATTTCATCACCCCCTTGCCCAGGAGGATG
Source organism: Puccinia polysora (assembly GCA_025617555.3). NCBI lineage: Eukaryota > Fungi > Basidiomycota > Pucciniomycetes > Pucciniales > Pucciniaceae > Puccinia > Puccinia polysora. Next base: position 3,349,373 of record CM062626.1, on the reverse strand, counting down.
GCTGAGCCAGTCGCAGCAAGGCAACTGGTGGGGGGGGATTTGATAACCTCTCCACCATCAAAGCAACATGGGTCCAAGGGGTGCTCTCCCCCCCCCCCCCTTTACCAAGGGGGAGGATCAATGGACTGGAGGGGATTTGACCACCCCCCCAGCCCACTTACCTATGAAAACGCCCTGGGGGTATTGATCTCCAGGGCCCCTGGTAGGGTGATTTGACCACCCCCTCCAGGGATTTGTGAGAAAGAGGGGGGGGGGACGGCATGTCCCCCAGTCACACCCTGCCCAGGTGAGTCTGAGAACGGACCCAGGTGTGTCCTGGGTCCCACCTGGCCATTTGTATGGCCAGGGGCTGGTTGCATGAGGCAACCAACCAGCATGTGAGGTAACAGGGCCGGTTGTAACAGACAAACCGCCAGGGTATTGAACAGTAAAGGGGCTGGTTCAGCCCCATAATGGTGGAAACACAAGAAGTGACCAGAATAGGCTGGTTGTAAGGGTACAGGGACTGATGCCATGCGGGCTGATGTAGCCCTAAACCAAGTAACAAGGCCAGTAGAGCCTGTAGAGCTCTTTTGGGGCGGAAAATTTGCCTTTTGGCTTTTTGTATCATGGGCTCACAAGAGGCCAATCTTTTGTACTTAAGGAGCTCTTCTCCCTGCTGTTTTCCATCATTCATTCATCATCCAATCAAATTCATCACTGATATAATCCAACATATTCCCCCATTGTGAGATCCCATTTGCAATTATTGACACCAGGTGTCCAGCATTTTTTTTTGCTTTAAATACTGCTCATTTGCCTAAGCTAATTGCTGGCCATAATTATAACAAATTATAAGTACCAAAATCATCATTACTTCCAAGCCATCTAGACCCTTGTACCTGACTCTGGAGAACCTAAAAGACCTCAAGTTTTCCAAGAAGATGTTCTATATCCCTGATGTTAACTCCACCAAGATAGTTTAACTGGAGGGACACACATAGATGTTGTGTATATGTCCACAAGTCTGTCCCATCTGAAGCAATTTTATACCTCCCAAGTGAGCACATACAATCCACCTAGCACCAATGCTGGTCTGAAGGGATTGGAGAAATGGTTACTGGCTTCTCTAAACAGACAGAGCCCAATGAGCATACTCATGGACTCAAATCTCCACCACAAAATGTGGAACCCAACTGGTTACAACAAAAATCACATAAGAAATTGGGCACGCTAGTAGCCCTATGCAGTAAGCATGGCTTTTGCTTGGCATCCCCATGGCAAATTCCAACTTTCTACACAACCAAGGTTAAGGCACCACTATTGACTTAATATGGATGAACCACAAAGCCAGGCATCTCCTGACTGATATATGGGTCTTGGAGGAAACCTTTTGTTCAGAACATCAAGCCCTGAAGGCTTATATAAACATGGCTAATTTCCTTACAACACAACAATGTTCAAAGCCAAATTGGAAGCAGCTCAACAGAAGCACAGTTTGAAACCTATTCAACACCCAACTGAAAGTCATCCTCCTGGTCCATGATGTGGAAGAGGCAGCTACAAATATCTCAACAGCTGTACAAAATACTCAACTCAACCTTGGGAAAAAGTTCAACTTCAATGCATCACAAACCACATGTGGTGGGACCCTCTAAAGCTTAACCCTATTCTCAAGAGAATAACTTGGTCCCAACAATGGATGCTACTATCAAAATTGGAAGAAGCATGAAAATGCTATAAAGAATGGAACAATTATTTAAAATTGGTACTAAGGGAGGCAAAACAAACTAACTGGAGAAGACACCTCAAAAATGTTGATAATGATTCTGTTTTCAAGGAACCACAACATGTACGTCTGTCATTGTCTGGCCAGGTACTACCACTAAAGCAATCTGACAGATCTTTTGCCTTAGGGAAAGCCAAACAAGTGTGGATGCTTTTTGAAGGTAAATTGCTCATTAGGAATCAGATTGAACTGTCTGATGTAAGGGTAGGTGTGGAATGCCAACAGGCAGTTTTTGATGAGATCACCAAGAATGAGGTGGCCAGAGCAATCAACAGATTAGCAGTGGGAAAGGCCCCAGGCCCCAATAAAGCAAGAAACAAAATATTCAAACTTCCCTACCCAGTGGTCTGTCCAAACATGACCCAACTATACAATAAGGTCCTCAGCCAGGGTAAATACCTGCATTGCTGGAAAAAAAAACCAATGTTATGATACCTAAAGCAAACAAACCAAACTATACCAAACTGCAGGATTTTTGCCCAATAGCACCCCTCAACACTCTAGGGAAAATACTAGAGCTAATCCTAGTAAAGCAGACAGAAGAATGGGATAAAACATCTAATCTCCTCCCCATCTGACATTATGGAGGAAGGAATGCAGTATGTACAGAGGATTCTTTATGCTACTTTGATAATTGGACAAGGGACCTTTGGGCAGAAAAAAAGATTGTTGTTGCACTCTTCTTAGATTTACAGTCAGCATATCCAACTTTAAACCCTGATAGACTAATACATATCTTGGTAACTAGGGGCTTCCCTGACTACCTGTGGATTTTCATATAAGATTTCTTAAAAGAAAGACATAAAAATCTTTGTCTGAACAACTATACTTCACCCCCAGAGAAGCTGCCCAAAGGTTTGCCACTAGGCTCATCCCTCTCAGTTATACTATATACCATTTAAAATTCAGACATCCTTTGGCTGTCAAACATCCCTTCTAGCAATTCCACATTAATAGGGTATGTAGATGACATAGGAAACTTAACATCTGGCAACAACCCACATGAGGCCTTGGAAGCTATGTACCTCCTGGCCAAAGAATCACCCAACTGGTCCATTGAACATGCTGCCATTTTTGACAAGAAAAAATCCCAAAAAATGATCCTGTGAAACTCCAAGAATCCACAAAGTTCCCCCTCCACATTGACCTTTGGCAACACTCCCATTGATTAATCCCAATCAGCAGTATGGTTGGCAGTGACACTAGACCTAAAACTAACCTATCATCATCAGTTGGGAAACTTCCTGACCAGAGGAAAATCCATTCTACATCACCTTTCCTGTCTTGGAAACTTGAGATGGGGGTTCTCAGAAAATAATTGCTCAAGGATCATAAAATCTGTTTTCCTACCTAGAATGAACTAGGCAGCCCACATATGGGATAGAAAGAAGAACATGCCCCAAATCATAGCCATGTCTCTCAAGTTGGACAATCTTTGCGGCATTTGGGCCAGAGCCAACTTCAAAACCACTAGCCCTAAATTTACCACACAAAACATCACCCATAGGCTTGTTGCTGAAGCAATAAAAAAGACAGCTTTTCTCTTTTACACCAGGAAATTGACACAAACTGATTTTCCTTCAAGCATCAGAGACAAACCCATAAGTAGGCTGACCATGCTGGAAAGAAAAGAAAAGTTGGAGGCCAACACCAATATTTGTAGAGAAATGGTGATAAAATTCCTAGATCTAAACATTGAAATGATTGCCACACAAAGAAGCGCCAAGGTCATCCCGCTACTGAGAAAAATAAAGTATCAAAAACGAAATACATCAACACACAAGGCAATCCCTGAAACTTGGAATTTAATCAGCCAAGAAACAGAGAAAGATGCCCTCATATTCACTGAAAGCTCATATGAGAAGGAGAAAGGGGGTGGAGCCGTGGCCATAATATTTAATATTAACAAAAAGTTTTGATTTGCACAGGTAAAGAAGGGTTACTCTCAAACCATGAATTAAAGGCCTTGGGTGTAATAGTGGGGCTTAGATCAATCAATGCTCTTGGTGTTAAAGCTTATGACAAATTATTAATTTTCACCAATAACAGAGGAGTCTTACAGAGGAAGATGTGCCCCCTGACCAAAAACCTGGCCAGTATCTTATTAATGAACTAAGGAAAACGGCCTTATTGACTGATCCAAACCTGAATATTTCATTCATATGGTGTCTGGGTTGTTAGAATTTTAGTTTTCATATATTTGAATTTCACTGGAGTTTAAAGTATAATTGATTGGATTGATGTTATCTTATTATTGTTATCTTAAAGTACTAAAACAACAGGTAAAATATAACTAGGCTGTGTTATAACCAAGATAAATTATATTTTTTATTTAATAGAGGATCTTTTGTTGTAGTATTGCAATTGTCAGACTGTCTAATCATAGCATTTCACTTACCATGTCACTTAAACTGCTTATGCTAATTTTACCTTATTCATTTTGTACTCAACCACTTGTCAGCCTATTGTGTATTTAGTCTATATAAACACCAGTGCTCTCAAGTGGAATTGATTATCTGTTCATTTACCACATCAACTGGAGTGTCCTTTTCCTCCTGTCCTCAGGTGCATTACGCTTGACGTTATAAGCTACTTTCACTCATTTATTAATTCCTTCATCCAATTTGAGCTTCAGCTCTTTTCAAATTTACATGCTTAAAAGCCTCCGCGCAACCTGAGCCAACCATCTTTCATTCAACTGGTTGCCTTCAATAGTCTCATCCAGATATTGGTCTTTGACTCTTTTGGAGAGGGGGTGAGATGGGGATGAGCCTTGTCATTGACATTCATGCTCATCCTATCCATCTCCTTTGACAGCATCAGCCATAAACTCTGATTGAACAATCAAGATAACCTAGCATCTAAAGAAGTACTCGATTACCATCCTCAAGATCACCAGGACACAACTTCAAGGGGGTTTGCCCCCCCCATTGGACGCAACTTCAATCCAAGAAATCAGACATTGAGATCTATGGCGCCCTGATTGGCACGCAGCTCAGAAAGAAATCAAAGTTGTCAATTGTTTCAAAATCCTGATCAACTCAGAGCGTGAATTTGACCATGGATTCTTAAAAAATCGGAGGGAACAATTTCACCAGCATGTATCATCTAATCAAGCTCCACAACCAACAAAGAGTTACCCATCCAGATTTATGAATTCACACAATCTACCGGTGAAAGTGAAGGTCAAGATTTTGTGAAGTGTACCTACAACGTCCAAACTAGCAAAGCATAAAGAATTGCCTTTGATTATGTTGCAAATCCTAAAGCCGGGAGTAAAGAGAGTGGCCTGGTTGTTCATATGGCAACACAGAGGAATGCAATCCAAATGTTGCATCATAAACTTGAAACAATCTTGGACTATCTCGATGAACTGATGAACGCCAACTTGGACTCCTAAACCTCTCAGCCAAATAGAGTTGATCATGGTTTACTCAAGACAAAATCAAACCCAACCAAGCCAATCCGGCATCCAATCAAGAATCCGCTTGATCTTCCTCGATCCAAACCATCTAGCTCAAACGTCTCAGCCCCAGCGTCAACAATTGAAATGGCTCTCATTGATAAATCATCCACGCTTCAAAGATCATCAAGTGATCATTGGATTGAAGGCAATGGAGGATTCCTCATCAATTGATCATTCCGACAAACCAGGTAAATCAACTCAGAAGAAGAACGCTACAACTCAATTTTGAGAAGGGAATGGATGGCATACTAGGAGTCCAATCAAATCAGGCGACCCAAGTCAACAAAAATATTGAAGCACTGGATAATCGGCCCGTTCAGCAAAAGACCAAAACCAACTGGTCCACTTATCTGGTCAAATGTTACTACTCAATTTGACGTTCTTTGCCGATCTTGATCCTATGGACTGGAAATACCTTCTTTCATCATCCATCATCCATCAATCTACTCAGAAAATCAACAAACTCAATTTTATAAATTCTACACAATGAAATCCAACCTTAAACAAATTCAATGCATCTTACAAGTCAATCACATTTGAACTGAAGAATTTTCCAGCAAATAGTAGATATCATACTTAAAGGTAGCAGTTAAATTCAAAGAAGCCCCAGGAAGTTTACTAGTCAATCAGCTCATCTCCTTATCAGTCACTAACTTTCATGTAGAATAATTCCAACAGTTAGTATAACATGAAGTTAATTGAAGAAAAATAGTTAGACTCATTTCAGACAGCAACTTCCTCCAGGGCAAGTCAAGCGGGTGTGTTAGAATTTGAGTTTTCATATATTTGACTTTCACTGGAGTTTAAAGTATAATTGATTGGATTGATGTGATCTTAAAGTACTAAAACAACAGGTAAAATATAACTAGGCTGTGTTATAACCAAGATAAATTATATCTGTTATTTAATAGAGGATCTTGTGTTGTAGTATTGCAATTTTCAGACGGTCTAATCATAGCATTTCACTTACCATGTCACTTAAACTGCTTATGCTAATTTTAACTTATTCATTTTGTACTCAACCACTTGTCATCCTGTTTTGTATTTAGTCTATATAAACACCAGTGCTCTCAAGTGGAATTGATCATCTGTTCATTTACCACATCAACTGGAGTGTCATTTTCCTCCTGTCCTCAGGTCGGTTACGCTTGACGTTATAAGCTACTTTCACTCATTTATTAATTCCTTCATCCGATTTGAGCTTCAGCTCTTTTAAAGTTTACATGGGTCACAAGGGAATGAAAGGCAATGAAAGAGCCATGCAAAGGCAAAGCAAGCCATGGTTTCTGGAGATGACCCACCATCCCCCCTCTACAGTAATTCAACAAAAGTTGAAAGAAGCATATTAGCTGAAAAGGTCACAACAGACAGGGCCCTGCCCGGATGGATTACAAACATGGATACAGAGTTATTGGCTTTTTTTAACCAAATCATGTATGGTAATTTCAGCTTGAATGGTTATTTATTCAAAATAAGGGAATTCCTTGATCCATCATGTCCAAAATGTGGTTATGTGAAGGAGATGGTGAAACACTTCTTAAACTTTTGCCCGGCATACAAAATACACCATTTTGACATGCAAAGTGAACTGAGGAAATAAAAAGCAATTTATGATCTCAACAACCCTTGCTTGGTGCTAAAGAACCTAAGGGCATTGCCTTCTCTTGACGATTTCATTTGGTTGACAAACCAATTCCATTTTCTTTCACATAGCCCGGAACTCAAGAAACCAATGGATCACCAAATGAAATGATCTTAGCAATTTGGGCTTTTAGCTCAAAAGGAAAACTCTCTACCCAATAACAACCAACCAACACTCCTGTTCCACCACTGTTTCATCCTTTCAATGTCCTGCTCTATTTTTCTTACTTATTTCTTCTATCTTTTTTTTTATTCTCCCCACTACTTTCCCTTTCTTGCTTTGGCTATCTCTGAATTCAAGATAGGAGAGGGGGCCAAAGTGAGGCCCTACAGTCAACTTGTAAATACCCTAAGACAATTTGAATATTCAAAGTGGTCCATACGCAATGCTAAATCCACTATATATATATATATATTTAAAGATTTTTTTCAATGGATGGTTGATTTAGACGTAAATCCATGGGACACATGTTCAGGTTTTTCATTGCTATGTTTTATGTATGTGTGGCTTATGCATAGTTGTGTGTATGGATATGTAACCTAATGTTTTTTGAACTGTAATATCACAATATTAAATTGCACACTATGAATATAAGAAAGATATGTACCACCTCGGCAGCCTGGAGGGGAGTGAAAAGCGTGAATCCTATAGCCTTGATTGCAAGGATAAAACAGTGACCTGGAATTAAAAAATAAAGAAAAGAAGAAGGGGAAAATTAAAGAGAGGGAGACAAGGTTGGGAAGAAAAGAGATGAGTTCTATGGGAAAAGGTTGAATCAGTTAGATCTTTTGATGAAGCAGGCCAGAGCCGGTTGAGCCCAGGTGACCAACATGAGACAGTTTAAGCAATTTGCCTTGAACCTTAAACCAGTTGAAAGTAAGTCCTCCCAAACTTTCCTACATTGGTTCCAAAAGGCATCACAATGATCAATAAAATGTTTGGGTTTCTCCTTAATCCTACACAGAGAGAATAGGGGATCAGTCAATTTGGGGATTCTATAAAGGAAGGAATTCAAAGGGCAATGGACAGATGCAAGTTGAAAAATCAGGGAAAAAGATCCTCTGGAGAGGGAGGGGGGAGTGCATGGGCTGCACTTTCCCTTGCATATGACCATTTGGGAAACCTTATTCTTATTAACTATGGTTGGAAAAGCCAAAGATTCTTTGTCCATGACAGCCTCCTTGGCCAGTCTTTCAATATACTCATTACCCTTAATGTTGATGTGTCCCAGGCACAAAACAAGGGTGACACTACCAGAGATAGGGAGGGCCTCTAAGGCCTCTCAAATTTGAATAAATATATATTTTCCTGCTTGGGGGCTGCAAGTACTCTTCATTGGTTCAATCACTCCCTGATTGTCCACAAAGACAAAGAGCGCACCCCTGGGGGCAAGCTGTAACAAATCTGAGCATGAATAATATTTGATTAAAGCTACTTTGGGACAATTATTCTTGGAAAATATTCCACATCAATCAAAATTCTTCCCAAGTCATTCCCTTTTGGGTTAAAATACCCCTAAACCATTTGGCCTTACCTTTCTCCTTCTTTTCTAGATCTATTCTGAAATCTTAAAGGTAACTCTCCCTTTCATCTGTATAAATAACCTTTCTCCTTGACTCACCAATGGAAGCTCCCTTGTGGATTAATATTTGTAATTATTCATTATCTACAAACTCTACCCTCCCAAATCTATCTCAAAACTATTTGCATTAAGCTTTACAAAAACTAGGGACATTTTGGAACACTAGCTGGGCTTCCCAATTTCTAGATACCATAATTTTTCCTCAATTTACAAAGCCATTCAATTTGAATGTGGAAAAATTCTCACACAAGCCAATAAGAAAAACTGGCTGCCAGCTGGAGAGCCACAAGTACCCCAATGGTCTTGCATTCATGATTTTATCTGGCCTGCCATTGATCACACTTAAGTTCTAGAAAAACTCTTGCATCAGGGCAGAAAGCATCCCTGCCCCCCCTTCTAGGCATTGTAGGATCTGTCACAAAATTTTACCACTGCTTTTTCATCATTCAACAAGGAAGACAATAAAAAAGAATTTCTAACATAGCTGTTTGTTTATTGACCTGAAGGATAATGGGCTCATTTTGGAAATAGGGGAATTTTGAAGAGCAAGCGCCAAGAGCAAAGAAAACCTCCTCAGGAAGAAGTCAAAGGGCCGCCACTAGTTCTTCCCTACACAAAGGCGGACCTGGGGAGAACCAGTCATTTTTAAAACCAACAGGGAGGGTGTTCTGAATGAAGTGGCTGAACGGGTTATTCTGAAAAGTCAGGTCACGTTTGATAAATTGAAAAGAGAAGGAGCACCGCCAAATGCTCTCCAGGTAACTCAAGGGTCCCAGGAGGGGGAAAATGAAAGAGACCTCTGTGGAACTAAAAAATAAAAATATAAAAACCCCTGCTGACTTATCAGCCTTGTTTGAAACTTCCAAGATCTTACCGCTGTTCAAGCCAAAGCCCCACATAGCAGTGCTGTATGTGATCCTAGGTGTGAGGAACATTTGAAACTACTTACATCTACCCGCCAGATCCAGCCCAAAGCTGGATGTGCCAAATATTCAAAGCATCCTAAGAGTGCAATGGACCCTTTCCTCCATCATTTTCAGATGTTTGGAGTACAGAAGCTTGGGATCTGTTGGAATTTTGACCTAAAACTCTCAAGGGGCATAGTTGCGCGACTCCTAATTGACAACTACACTAGACAGACAACTACTGCCGTACCGTAAAACTTGAACCAACTCAAACACAAACAACCATTATCTTTGACTCATACCTCACTCACCAAACTCAACTCAATTCTCAACTCACTCATGACAATCCCATCTTTGACCACCTTTCTTTCACTTTTTCTGAATCCAACTCATTCTTGACTTCTTACCTTGGCACCCCAACCATGATCTCAATTCAACCTTCCTTCAACTAACTCCCCAAACAAGACTAATTCAACCTCTCCTCCATGCCTGCCTGGTATGACCCAACTTTTGCTTGTCATACTTGTTCTTTGATCACCTGTGCCTTTCCTGACCCAATCAGGTCATTGTCTTTCAATCTTGTCTACCGCTAGCTTTGTTTATTTCCTTGGTTTCCAGATTCTCAATCAATCAAACTCTTTCACGGTTAAAAGCCAAAGGGAAAGCTCTTCATCAAATCAAATCCAAAAACCAAAACCAAGGAAAGCCTTCATTTCCCAGCCAACAAAAATGGACCAGTTCAAGAAAGCCACTCTCAAAAAGGCCCTGGAAACCATTCCCATTCTGGGCGAGGAAAACTACAGCATCTGGAAGGAAAAATGTTAAAATATGTATTCAATTGGGCATGTACTACGTCTAAGTGTAATCCAAATGGGATTCACATTCTGGGGCCCATTGGACACACACACGGACCATACGGGCCTGTGTGGATATCACGGATTTGGGGAACTGTCCTCAAAACGCATGAAACAGGTCTATTGGTACAAGGGCCCTATTGGGCCCGCAGGGGTATATTGACAAATACAGCCAGATGGGCTTTGATGGGCATAATTGGGCCCAAGGTTTATTTTGGACATACTTGGCCAGATGGGCCGGCCTGCAAAAGTATGTTAAACTCACGTTTTAAGCTTGAGGCGGCCCAATGGGGCCACCACCCGTGTTGCAGCCTGCTTGGGGCCGCTTTCTGCCTTGGTTTGGCCCATGTGGGGCCCAACGGCCCGCAAGGGGCTGTTGTGGCGCCAAGGGGTCCCGCACCGGCCCGGCCGGTTGTGACCGGCGGTCAGCGCCGCAGGAGCAGGGGCCAGTGGCCCTGGCTCCCCTCCCTCCCCTTGCTCACCATTGCAAGAGGGAATGAGACGGCTGGCTAGGTTGAACCAGCCAGAAACCGGCTGCATGAGGGCAACTGGTCAGGGTGAGGGGGATTTCATCACCCCCTTTCCCAGTAGGATGGCTGGGCTGGTTGCAGCAAGGTGACCGGCGGTGGGGGGGATTTGATTACCCCTCCACCATCAAAGCAACATGGGTCCAAGGGGCGCCCTCCCCCACCCCTTTACCAATGGGGAGGAGCAACGACTGGAGGGGATTTGACCACCCCCCCAGCCCTCTTACCTATGACAACGCCCTGGGGGTATTGACCTCGAGGGCCCCTGGTAGGGGGATTTGACCACCCCCTCCTGGGATTTGTGAGAAAGAGGGGCAGGGATGGCATGTCCCCCAGTCACACCCCCCCCAGGTGAGTGTGAGACCGGATCAAGGTGTGTCCTGGGTCCCACCTGGCCATTTGTATGGCCAGGGGCTGGTTGCATGAGGCAACCAGCCAGCATGTGAGGTAACAGGGCCGGTTTTAAAAGACAACCGGCCAGGGTATTGAACATTAAAGGGGCTGGTTCAGCCCCATAATGGTGGAAACACAAGAAGTGACCAGAATAGGCTGGTTGTAAGGGTACAGGGACTGATGCCATGCGGGCTGATGTAGCCCAACCCAAGTAACAATGCCAGTAGATCCAGTAGAGCTCTTTTGGGTCGGAAAATTTGCCTTTTGGCTTGTTGTATCATGGGCTCACAAGAGGCCAATCTTTTTTACTTAAGGAGCTCTTCTCCCTGCTTTTTTCCATCATTCATTCATCATCCAATCAAATTAATCACTGATATAATCCAACATATTTCCCCATTGGAATTTATTTTGCTTTGAATACTGCTCATTTCCCTAAGCTAATTTCTGGCCATTATTATAACACATTATCAGTACCAACATCATCATTACTTTCAAGCCATCTAGAACCTTGTATGTTATTCTGGAGAACCTCAAATACCTCAAGTTTTCCACAAAGATGTCCTATATCCCTGATGTTAGCTCCACCAAGATAGTTCTGAACAGTCAGAAATATAATGCTTGGGCTTTCCTTATGGATAGTGAGCTGGAAAAAATCTGTTGTGGGGAGATAATGGATGCAGATGACAATTTGATCAGTTCATAAGTGGAGAAAAAGTCTTATCATCTCATCCTTAGGCATCTTGATGAGAATCATGTGACATGGGTTGCTCATACTCTTAGGGAAGATGAGAGAAGGAGGGGCAGCATCCTTTGGAAGTTTATTAAGTCCAAGTATGCTAGTTATTCTGTTCACCTGAAGGGTATAGCCTTCAATAAACTATTCAAGTTACAATATTCAAATTTTACGCAGTTTTTTGCAGAGGCTAGGTCTAGCATAGCTAAGTTCAATTCATCAGGACTTACCATTGATCCTGAGTGTTTGTCACTATTAATCCTTCAGAAGCTACCAAAGGAGTTTGATTCTTTAGTTAGACTGATTTATCAATTGTTTCCTCTTCCCAGGGAGGAGGATGTGCTGAAGAGGATTGAAAAGGATGATCTTTGGTTCAAGATGAAGGGGGGATCCGGAACAGCCCTTGTTGGAAAGACTGGAAAATCTTGCAAGAAGGAAAAAAAGGATTTTTCCAAGGTGTTATGCTATAATTTTTAGAACAAGGGGCATTATTCTAAGGATTGCAAGGAGGCAAAGAAAAGAAAGAAGTCCAAAGAGAATGAAAAGTAGGTCAATCTCACTACAGAAAAAATTGCAATGGTGGTGTTGGATGGTCCAATTGGAGAGGTTGTTGTGGAAGAAGGTCCCAACAAGAAGGCCAAAATTTCTGAGGATTGAGAAATGGACTTGATTGAATATGAAGTGAGTAATCTTAACCTCAAAGATGAGAACTTATCAGTGAATGATAAAGCTTCTTTCCTATTAGGAGGATTGAAGGAGGATTTTCTTGTTTTGATTGATTCTGGTTGTACAGATCACATTTTTTTTGAACCAAATTTATTTTGAAATCTTAGTGATTATGATGGAGTTGTAAATATTGGCCAGAAAGGCAGAACAATTCAGATTAAGGGAATTGGAAAATTTATTCTTGCAAATCACTTGGGTTTCAAAATTTCTTTTGAGAAAGTGTTCTATGTACGAGAGTTGCCTTATAACCTTGTGTCTCTTGGAGTATTATGGAAAAAAGTTTTCCATATTTGTTATCTTAAAGAAGATAGGTTTTTTATTGATATGGATGGGACAAATTTTTCTTAGTGGACAAGTTTGGAATGAGCTTCTGTGTGCAAGCTTGTTAAAATTCTCAGCTCTGAGCACTGTTTCTCACAATAGAAGTGGCCATAAGGTAAAGGACAGCAACTGTGAGAGTTGTACCTTGGGGGCTAAAACTGGAAATGTGTTCTCTAAGAGTAGAGATTGCACTGATGTTCCTAGACATGAATTCTCCATTGATTTGGCAGGGACATTTACACCAGAGTCCCTTGGTGGGGCAAGATACTTGATCAATTTAGTTGATACTGCAACTAATTATGTTTGGGTTAAACCAATTTAATCTAAGGAGCAGACCACAGAGGAGGTTTCTGTAATCTTCATAGTCTGGAAAAAGAATGGTCTGATGAAGGAGATCAAGAGGGTTATTAAAAATTGAGGGGTGAATTTGTGATTAAAGAGTTTGAGAGGTTATTGAAAGATTACGGTATCATTCATATAATCACTACTGCAAGTACTCCACAGAATAATGGAATAGTTGAGAGAATGAATAGGACTTTACTGGACAAAGTCAGAACTATTATGTCTCAATCTGGTCTACCAAAGTTTTTATGGGCTGAGTTTTTGTTTACAGTCTGTCTGTTGCACAAGATTATAAGTGTTAATGGTAAGAGTCCTCATTATTAGTTTTGGAAGTTGTACCCCAAAACATCACACCTAAGAACAATTGGTTGCTTGGTGTATTATAGTGTCCACCATAATGAGATGGTAGGGAAATTAGACCCTAGAGCCAGAACAGGGGCACTTTTAGGCTAATATTTAATAATTAAATTGTATAGGATCTATTTTCCAGGGACAAGAAAGTTTATCCGTAGTAGGGATGTAAAATTTGATAAAAGTACCTTTCCACTCAAAAGAAGTGAAGATTTTTTTGTGAATAAGTCACAGCAAGAAATAGAATTAGCACCTATTTCACCAGCAAAGGCTGAGGAACATGTGGTTCCAGAAGATGATGAGATGGCAGACATGCCGCCAGAGGGTTCAGTACCCGCTTCAGGGGAGTCTGTTAATTCAGAAACTGATGAGCCTCCCCCTCTGGTTAGAAGAAGTGGTAGGGTGAGAGTACCAGTTGACAGGTACGGGGAATGGAAGTCCCATTATGCTGCCGCAGGATATGAGGAAGATACATTCCAGGAACAGTTTATGCTCAATGAAGTACTTTAGTTGAGTTCAGAAAAGGGTAACAGGGTTAACCCAAATAGCTTTGGCCAAGCTATGAATTCTGATGAGAGACCCAACTGAAAGAGTGCTATTTTTGACGAATTTGATTCTCTAGAGAATAATAGTGTCTTTGAATTCATTAATCTGGATTCTGTTCCAAAAGGAAATACCATTTTGGGGTCTAGATTGGTGTTAAATAAGAAGTTTGACACAAATGGAGTTTTGAAAAGGTTCAAAGCTAGATGCGTTGCACAGGGCTTCAAGCAGAAAGAGGGTATCAATTACCAAGAAACTTTCTCCACAACTGGAAGGCTGTCCACCTTCAGGTACATCATTGCTCTGGCAGTGGAGTTGGGTGAAGAAATCAGACAAGCTGATTTTGTAACAGCATACTTGAATGCAAAACTTGGAGAGGAGGAGACTGTTTATATGTCAATTCCTGATGTTTTTTGTGAATTTTTAGTCGAGACTTAACCAGAAACCATAAAGAAAATCTGTGTTAGAAGTTTTCTTTCAGCAGATAAAGGGGATTATGTCCTCAAGCTGTATAGATCCCTGTATGGATGGAAGCAAGCAGCTAGGTTGTGGTATAATACCATGAGTGAGAAACTGATACAGATTGGTTTCAAGACGTCTGAGGACAACCCTTGTCTCTTTGTAAGAAAGGATGCAATTTGTTTTTTATGGGTTTATGAGATTTTCATGATTGGGAATGGTAAAGAGAGATTCATGGAGAAACTCAAAAAGGAATTCAAGAAAAAAGATCTTGGACTGGCGCAACAGGTGCTAGGAATGAAAGTAATTAAGAGCAAGAATGGTATTAAGTTAGACCAGAGCCATTACGTGGCAGCTCTTCTTTGGCAGTATGTCTTAGAGGATGCAAAGGAGTTTGGTTCCCATGCATTCAAACATTTGTTTAGAGAAGTCTACAGATGTGCAGTATCTGGAGTTTTTTCAATCTGGAAATGACTACAGGTCAGCTGTTGGATTAGTTAATTATTTGGGGCAGTGTACAAGGCCAAATATTGCCTTTGCAATTGGTGTCTTGTTTCAATAACTTGAGAAGCCAAGCATGAGGCATTGGTCAGCGTTTAAGAGAGTTATGAGGTATCTTAAGGAAATGCACAGTCTGGGAATGTTGTTCACAAATTCAGAAACTTTGATTTGGTTGGTTATTCCAATGCAAGTTGGGAAGATGGTAACACTAGGGAATCAACAAGTGGTTTTGTATTCTTCTTAGGTAAGAATATGGTGTCATGGATGTTCAAGAAGGTATCAGAAATAAGTCTTTCATCAACAGAGCCTGAGTATAGAGCTTACTTAGCATCTTCACAGGAAGGAAAATGGTTGAGAAAACTCTTAGAGGATACACATAAATCACAAGGGTTTGCATTGTTATATTCTGATAACCAGAGTGCCATTGCGTTGGCACAAAAACAAGTGTTCCATTCAAGAACAAAACATATTGATGTTCACTATAACTATATTTGCAATGCCGTTAACTTTAAAAAGATTGTGTTGAGGTACATGCCCACTGGAGCAATGATTGCCGATATCTTGACTAAGGCTTTAGATAGGAACAAGCATCAAGGCTTTGTGAAGAATATGCAAATGTCAACCCTTTTGGATTAAGGGGGTGTGTTAAAATACATATTCACTTGCGCGTATGCTACGTATAAGTGTAATCCAAATGGGATACACATGTGGGCCTCTGCGGCCCATTGGAAGCACACACGGACCATATGGGCCTGTGTCGATATCATTGATTCAGGGAAACTGTCTTCAAAACGTATGAAACAGGCCTATTGGTACATGGGCCCTTTTGGGCCCCTATGGACCCTATCAGGCCCAGAGGGGTATATGGGAATATAAAGCCAGATGGGCTTGTATGGGCATAATTGGGCCCAAGGTTTCTTTGGACATACTTGGCTAGATGGGCCGGCCCGCCAAAGTATGTTAAACTCATGTTTTGGGCTTGGGGCGGCCCAATGGGGCCACCGCCTGTGTTTCAGCCCATGTTTCAGCCTGCTCAGGGCCGCTTTTCTGCCTTGGTTTGGCCCATGCGGGGCCCAAAGGCCCACAAGGGGCTGTTTCAGCAGCCAAGGGATCCCGCGGGGGCCTGGCCGGTCGTGACTGGTGGTCAGTGCCGCGGGAGCCAGGGCCGCTGGCCCCGGCTCCCCTCCTTCCCCTTGCTCACCATTGCAAGAGGGAAGGAGACGGCTGGCTAGGTTGAACCAGCGGGTGACTGGCTGCAGGAGGGAGACCGGTCAGGGTGAGGGGGATTTCATCACCCCCTTGCCTAGGAGGATGGCTGGGCAAGTTGCAGCAACGTGAACGGTGGTGGGGGGGATTTGATTAACCCTCCACCATCAAAGCAAAATGGGTCCAAGGGGCGCCCTCCCCCCCCCCTTTACCAAGGGGGAGGAGCAATGGACTGGAGGGGATTTGACCACCCCCCCCAGCCCACTTACCTATGACAAATCCCTGGGGGTATTGACCTTGAGGGCCCCTGGTAGGGTTATTTGATCACCCCCTCCAGAGATTTGTGAGAAAGAGGGGGGGGGGAGGGCATTTCCACAAGTCACACCCCCCCCCCAGGTGAGTCTGAGACCAGACCCAGGTGTGTCCTGGGTCCCACCTGGCCATTTTTATGGCCAGGGGCTGGTTGCATGAGGCAAAAAGCCAGAATGTGAGGTAACAGGGCCAGTTGTAACAGACAACTGGCCAGGGGATTGAACATTAAAGGGGATGGTTCAGCCCCATAATGGTGGAAAAACCAGAAGTGACCAGAATAGGCTGGTTGTAAGGATACAGGGACTGATTCCATGCGGGCTGATGTAGCCCAAACCAAGTAACAAGGCCAGTAGAGCCTGTGGACCTCTTTTGTGGCGGAAAATTTTCCTTTTGGCTTGTTGTATCATGGGCCCCCAAGAGGCCAATTTTTTTTACTTAAAGAGCTCTTCTCCCTGCTGTTTTCCATCATTCATTCATTATCCAATCAAATTCATCACTGATAACATCCAACATATTGCCCCATTGTGAGAGCCCATTAGAAACTATTGACACCAGGTGTCCAGAATTTCTTTTGCTTGAAATACTTCTCATTTGCCTAAGCTAATTTCTGGCCATAATTATAACACAAAATGGATTCTATACTCAATGTGAGGGGCTGCTCCCACATTATAAATGCAGACCACTCAATATCTCTTGAGCCAGGAATCAACAACAAACTCAAACTCCTAATTATCTCAAAAATTGAGTCCACTGCTCAAGACAGCTTTGTGACCCCCACATAATAAAAAATTTCCAAAATTTCTATGGAAGGCCATCATTGAGAAATATGCATCCTCTCAGGCTTCAAATCAAGCCATAGTGTTTAACAAATTTGTCCATCTTTGATTAAATCGTGAGGACATCAACAAATTCACAACTACAGCCAAATTTTGCATGAAGAAACTATCCATGGTTGGAATCATCCTCCCCAATGACATTCTTGCCTTTCTACTATTATTCAAATTTCCTGATAGCATGAAAGACTTCAAACCTCAAATAATGCACACCAACAAGCAGCTCACTGTTGATTTTGTGTTCAGTCACCTCAACAAGCTAAAAACAAATCAAAAGCTAAAAGTTTTATGTATTTGTCAACCGCTTCAAAGAACAAAGTTCCTCTCAAATCAAAAACTGACAAACTGCACCCAAAAAATTTAGATAACATGAGAAAGCACTGTAAAAATGGCTACAATAATCCTTAGCAGGACAAATCCCACTCATCCAAAAACTCTGGCACCTACACCCAGAAAAAGGGCCCAAATGGTGGAAAGATGAGAAAGAAAAATGGTGAGAGAAAACGTCAACGGCTAACAAGAAAACCCAACCCCGCACTACTTAGCTTTGGTGTCCTTATGGATCAATCACAGCAACCCCCAGTCAAAGTTTCTCCTTGACAGAGGCACCTTGGTTCACATGGTCAACAATAGCTAATACTTTGTTGAAATGGCACTGTGTGAGGAAGATACAATTGAAACTGGAAAAGAGGGAGCCTGTCTGAGAATCAAAGGAAAAGGGATGGCAAGGCTATGTTGGGGGGACTTCAAACTTCAACTTTCAAACTGCTTCTATGTACCCAACATCACCATCAATCTTCTAAGTGCTGGGGCTCTCAACCAGTCTGGGTGTACCCTAATTGCAAAGAGTGGTACCTTCTCAGTAACGCATCAAGATACAAAAGTGTTTGCAGGATTAATCAACAACAACCTATAATTAATCCCCACTTCAAAGTTTGATCAAAATCTAACAAACCGGTAAAATCATTCCTTCCTGTACCAATCTTTCAAAGTCAAACTGATGAACATCCACCGGAAATATGGACATGCCTTGCTCTCAAGAATTAAGCATTTCATTTTTCACCTACCCAAAGAGACGTGATCCAATTTTGAATGCATCAACTGCATACTTAGCAAGATTAAAAAATGCAGTTTCAGTCAAACTTCAAACCTGGTAAAGAGAGTTTTTGATCAAATTCACCTCACCCTCATTTGGCCTCTTAACCCCCAATTGAAGCATGGCCATATAAATGCGCTGACCTTGGTTGACAAACCTTCAGGATACCTAGCAGCTTTTCCACTGGCATCAAAACACAAAAAAGCTGAAGTTCTTATTGATCTCATTGAGAAGGAATTTAACCAAAGATGCTACTACCCATCTGAAGTTTGCTCTGATGGCAGAACCAAATTCACCAACCTCAAGCTGACCTCCTATCTCCAGACCAAACATATTTGCCAGATCATTTTGGAGCCTTACCATCCTCAGCATAATGGGAGATCCAAGCAAGCCAAACAAACCATAGTCAAATCAACTAGGTCCATCATCAAGGACAGGAAAATTCCAGCTAACATCTTGGATGAAATTATAAAAGGTAGCTGTCTCATGTTAAATCAAATACCAAGTGGAGAGAATGAAGAGAAATTCTGGAAGCTAGTTCATGGTTACTCACTTCCCTCAAACTTTGTTCAACCATTAGGAAATCCGCGCGTCTTCCTCCTAACAAGGAGGAGGAAGTCCCTGAAATTTGATCACAAAGGTGGTGAGGGAATTCTAGCAGGCTTTAAGCCCCTTCTGCTCTCCTACCGTTTTCTAACAAGAGAAGGGGCCCTAATTTCAACAAAGCATGTTTGTTTCCCAAAGATGGATCATGAAAATCAAGGCTCACCCTGGTATCCCTTCATAGAAGAGGAGGAAGAAGCCCTGATTGAAGCAGCCAGAAAAAAACTTACCAAAATCACCTCAGGAAGAACTCAACCCAACCA
Source organism: Puccinia polysora (assembly GCA_025617555.3). Lineage (NCBI taxonomy): Eukaryota > Fungi > Basidiomycota > Pucciniomycetes > Pucciniales > Pucciniaceae > Puccinia > Puccinia polysora. Next base: position 3,329,947 of record CM062626.1, on the reverse strand, counting down.
AAATCCCAACTGAAGGGGGTACCAAGACCAGGAAGATCAAGATTTGGAATCTTCAAACTCTAGATCCAGAGTTGATTCTCCATCCGATTTGGAAGTAGAAGATCTTGGTCAAGCAACCTCAACTGCTCTACCTTTGAGATCAGATCCCACACCCGCAAGTAGCTCAAGTCCGCAATCACTCCAAGTTTGAAGATCAGAGCCTCCAGCTACAAGGGAACTATGCGACCCATCCAGCCTCAAAAGACCCCAGCGTTACGGTTTCTACCACTACTACAAGCCAAAAACTGATGAACAAGCTATTGCATGTGAGGAGTGTTCCAAATGGATAACCACAATTGAAGTGGAACTATCAACTATCAAGGCACTAAACGTATGGGAAAATTACCAAAAACCTGTTCCCTCAAACTACCTCAAAACTACCTGGGCGTATAGGATCAAAGAAAACTGCCACGGTGACCAAATTAAATTTAAGGAAAGTCTCTGCGTACAAGGATTTAACCAGGTAGAAGGTCTCAATTACTCTGAGACCTTTGCACCAACTGGAAAACCCTCTACGCTTAAACTTCTCTTACCATATGCTCTTAAGGCCAAACTTCCTATTTGAAAATTTGAAGTGAAGAGCATGTTTCTCCATGCGCCAATAGACAAAGAAATCATCATCCAAACTCCAAATGTTTCAGATTGCACTGCCAAATTTCTCAAACTAAACAAATCTCTATATGGCCTGAATCAATTGCCTAAGAATTGGTATGAAACCCTTACCAAGTGGTTCAAAAAAATTGGCTTCTCAGAACCAAATTGCAATCACTGCTTATACATATTGCAAGACGGACACTCAAGGCTATTCTTTCATGTGGAAAACCTGATACTGGTTGGTGACGGCGCCAATTTTGAAAAGAAATTTCTAAATAAATTCCCTGGGTTGAAGTCTCAACTTCCCAAAACCATCCTGGGCATGAAGATCAAGCTAGGTAAGTATGCAATCTGTCTAAGCCAGCACAATCACATCAGCACAGGCCTGGAGAAACTAGGACTTACCAAAGCAAAGGATTTAGCTTCACCACTAACTCCAGGACTAAAACTTCAATCAGCATTGGATGAGGACCATGAAAAATTTGAAGAATCAAATATCAACATTTTTTCAGCAGTAGGCCTACTCAACCACATTGCCAGCTACACCCATGCAGACATCAGATTTGCGGTCTCAATCCTGGCAAAATTCTCAGCCAAACCAGGGTTAACCCACTGGAACAAACTAAAAAGGACGTGGCTCTACCTAAAAACTACCAAGGGGCTCTCTCTTAGGCTTGCATTCAACATGTCAAAACCACTGATGGCAATTTACACAGACGCTTCCTGGGAAGATGACCTTCTTACTCGTAAATTGCAATCAGGGTATCTCTGCCTTGCAGGCAGCAGTCTAATCTCATGAAACCGCTGCAGGCAACAAAACATATCTTGGTCCTCAACTGATGCCAAGTTTAACGCCTTGGTTGACAGCTCTCACAAGGCCACGTGGATCAAGGCCCTCATCAAAGATATTTTTGGCATAACTATCATGACCATTCCCATCAAGATCAATAATAGCGGCCTGGACAATGAAGTTCAAAAATTTGGCTCAAACTCAAAAACTCATCACCTTGACCTCTAAACCAAGGGCATCTGGCACAAGCTTACTCAGGGCAACATAAGTATTGAGCTTATATTCTTGCAATCCATGAAGGCAGATGCGCTGACCAAATCCTGCTCTGTTGAAAGTCTCAAGCTACTGGTTGAATGTTACTCAAGAAATTGAAAATGTTTCTGTTCTCATTTTTTCCCCCTCAAATAAAATTCCTTTGTTGTTTCTTTTGTCTCATCATCTATTGAAAATTTTTCTGTTCTCATTTTTTTTCCCTCAAATCAAATTCCTTTGTTTTTTCTTTTGTCTCATCATCTCCACGTGTTGAATTGTTGGGTCTCACCAGGCCTGGAGGGGTGTTGAAATGTCAACCTATGACTCTCAAGGGGAATAGTTGCGCAAATCCCAACTGAAAACTAAACTAGAAAGATGACTAATGACATACCCTAAAACTTGAACCAAATCAAACAAAAACAACCATTATCTTTGACTCATACCTCACTCACTATGCTCAACTAAACTCTCAACTCACTCATCATGATCCCATCTTCAACCACTTTTCTTTCACTTCTTCTCAATCCAACTCATTCTTGACTTCTTACCTTGGAACCCAACCATGACCTCAATTCAACCTTCCTTCAACTAACTCCCCAAAAAAGACTAATTCAACCTCTCCTTGACGCCTTCCTGGTATGACCCAACTTTTGCTTCTCATAATTGTTCTTTCATCACCTGTGCCTTGACTTACCCAATCATATCATTGTCTTGAAATCTTGTCTACCGCTAGCTTTGTGTATTTCCTTGGTTTCTGTATTCTCAATAAATTAAACTCTTTCAGGATCCAATAAGAAACCCAGCCATTCTACCTCAATTAATGGGGGAGATTGATTGAGCCCAGCTGGATTGAGGGGAAGGGGCTTCTTTTCCATGATAACCATAAAAGCTGAGCCTTGGAGGGATTGAAAATTTCCCCTGCCTGCTCAACCCAGTCAAGAGAGCAAGCGCCCTTGCACAAGATAAGAGTAACAGTGGCAGACTTGGACCTGGCTCCCACCCAATGCACCACATCATCAATGTACCCAATCAAAATCATGTTTTCCTTCAGGGAGAGGGAGTAATGCAGTAACCTGTTTTTATACAAGATGCAAAAAATAATAGACAGAGGGGAGCCCTGAGGGAGACCAGTCTTGGATTTGAACAAGAAATCCCCAAGGCGCATAATTGTTCATCTATCAGAGAGGGATTCAGCTATCAGAGCAACTAAATAAGTGGGACATAAAATGCTACGGAGATACTGAATCAGCCTGGTTGGCTTAACCAAAGGGTCAGCCAATTTGAATTCTAAGAAGAGTGCACCCAATACTTTGCCTTCCCTCCATTTGGCCAAGACCCAGGAGTCAACCAAAAAAAGAATGTCTTCTTTACCCATGCCTTTTCTTCCTCCCAAATGGCCCTGGACCAGGATCTTATTGGACTTGGCCCATTGTTTGAGTCTCCTGGAAAAGATCAACTCAAGATTTTACTCACAGAGTTAATAAGAGCTATTGGGTGATATGCTCAGGGTTTAGTGCAATCTGGCTTCCTGCAATGTGGATGATAACCTTTGTTGCAACCTTCCAGCACTCAGGAAAGGTACTGCACCAGACCACATTTGTGAAGAAGGTGAAAAGGGTAGTAGCCACCTCTTCCAAAAACAGCTGAAGGAGTTTGTTGCAGATCCCATCCGGCACACAGGCCTTTTTCTTTCAAACCTTGCGCAGCCCTGCAAGAACATCATTGATCAATAACTCTTGAAAAATTGCTGGCTGGGAGGTTCCCCCCTCCACTATATCTGAATTGTCAAATAGGGATTCTGGGGCAGCTGTACCTGCAAAGAGTAGTGCTGCCTGCTCGGCTTTGTTGTGAGACAACCAACCTGAGCTGATCCTGAGAGGGAGGACACCCCCCCAACCTGAATTTGAGCATATCATAGGACTGAGTAGAAGGTGTCTGAGGAAGGGCTCGACAAAGTCCACTCCCAATCCCGTTTCTTTAAGGTTGGAACCAGATAGAGAAAATATAAGTTCCAATTGCTATAACTCTAAAACAACAATTTCCACCACTAACTGGGTATCAAGCCTCACCCAAGAACTTATATCAGTTCTCAGGTATTTGATTGAGGTAATTTAATTCCTAAAATAAAAAATTAGTCATCCAAAATTCTAATCTAATTAAAGGAATCACAACTCGCCAAAGATGAGTTTCTGTTTTACTCCTCCATTGCATCTGCTTCATCCTTTGAAAAGCAATTTGATTCCAACGGCACCAAACCCAATGAAATTTAAGTCTCTTCCACTAAACTATGAAATTCAGATGAAGAGCCTGACTTGAACTATAAAAATTTCTCAATCAATTCATTAAACCAAAAAAATGAACCCTTCATAAAAGAAAATGCTTACAATAATTTGTATTTTCTCCTTTGGTGGCCTTTTACTTATATTTGCCCACTTAAGTTCCTTTTCAATGAGCTCAAATAAAGAAGGATCTTGCCGGGTATCTGTCAATTGAAAATGTCCTCTGCTCAATTGTTAGACTTTAGATTTAAGTCTTAGCTTTCATTAATAATTGACCATCTTGTTCATCAAGTGCTTCAACAGCCCACAATAATCTTGATCAGGATGATTCAAGATCATTGCATTTTGCTTCTCATGTAACTGAAAACTGTTGAGCAGTTCATAAACATTGAACTTTAAAAATTGAAAAGGATCAGATGTTAGTCAAGGAGGAATCATCATTTGAGTCAAGCAGGAATCATCATTCAAAAAGCATTTATCAAAAAGCATTTATCAAAAAGAATTTATCAAAAAGAATTAATCAAAAATCATTAATCACAAAGTGATTTGAAAAATCAAACGCAAACCAACTTACAGAACTAGAACTGCAAGATTCATAATCCAACCTCCACTGAGGAGGAACTTCTTCAGGCACAATGGAGCCTCTTGGCGCTAGTAGGTCCCCTATTTGGTGGGAACACGGCAAACCCATAGTGATTGAGTATGACTTGGTGAACACTTCCCTATGATGTTTCTGCTTTAACCTCTCTTATTGATCCCCAAAAAGTTTGATTGCTTGTAAAGAAACCTTGTATTCAAATGGTAACAGTTCATTAGGAAGAAATATTCCTATCTTTATTAAAGAGGTGTAAAGTTCAGCCTGAACCAATTTAATTTGATTGGAAAATGTGCTCTCTAGGTTTTGCCAAACATCCCACATTTTTCCCCACAAGTTTTAAAGGAATTTTTTGAGAGTAGAATGGGACCCTTCAACCCAAGATGTTATTTTATTTCCAAAGTCTGGGTTTTTGCAAGTCCAAGCTGTTACAAACTTCTCTTTGATAGGGAAGATATTATGATCTTTATACTCAATTAAATCCTCATGGTCTTCCAAAAAACACTTTATACAAGTCATAATGTAATCAACCCAAAACCAGGAAGATTAACAGTAGAGGCAGTGATTGCGAACTTACTGTAAGTTCCGCATCATTGACCTCTCCCTCCTCCTTGGTTTTTGAGGCCCCAGAATTAGCCCATGGAGACATAAAGCTTTGACAAACTTAAATGTCATTATTAAAGCGCACTTTACAGTTTGCTTGTATGTTTTTAGACAAGTGCCATTGACAGTATTGTCTTGTTGACTCAGGGAATATTTTTTCTAGAGCACAGATCAAAGCTTTTTCATGGTACGTTGTGGTAGACCAAGCCTTACCTGTAGCCATCAGAATCAATTTCCTAGTATAAATATAATCCCAATCATAAATAAAACCTCAGAAATGGATTCTACACCAAAAATTAACCTATATTCACCAAGCCAAACCCCCCTCTATCTCTCATGGTTTAGAAGATACAGCCAAAAAATAAATTATGGCCATCTCATATCCCACCCAGGTATCACAAACCGGTGAAAGGCCATATGATTATACCTTGGAAACCCTAAGTGTATATTAGTGAAACCTTACCAAAAAACCCAGACCCAACATACAAGCAATCACTTACCCAATTGCTATCCAACAAATATACATACTTGATACATATATGCAGCCAATAGAAGATAGTACCAAACAATAACCAGTAAAAGCCACCACAGGACCACGCAGAAATATATGCAGGAAGTCTGGACCATGTGTAACCAAAACAGCCACCAGTACCAGTCACAACAGGACTACCCAGCAATGTATGCAGGCAGTCTGGACCATGTGTAACCAAAAAAAAAACAGCAGTACAAGGCACCACAGGACTACCCAAGACACAAACAATCCACCAGTACAAGATCATCACAGTAAAAACTCAACCCAGAACTACAAAGAAATCTAGGCAGGGCTGTGCATGCCTGAAACCCCAGTACAACCTCTTTTCCAACCAGCAGAAATGCCTCATGTGACTGTAAAACCTGTTTGAAACCTGCAGAAATTCCTCATGCAACTTTATTAGATTTTCCCAACCAGCAGAAATGCCTCATGTACCTGTATCCCAATATTCCCCACTAGGACAGGGAGAACTTCAGGGGCAGGCCTGAGCACCCTGTGGGGCAGTATTTTTCTATTTAAGGAGGGCCTCTCTGCCCTATCCAGGTTGTATCCCCCCATCCATCCCAGCATATCCCCAATAACCACCACCACCATCATACCATCTATACTATCATCACCCATTAACACCCAGCCATCTGTGGTCCTACCCAGATAAAAAATTGAGATTATCAGTATACCAATAAATAAATAAAAAAGGAAAGGAAATCAAAAACCAATTTTTAAACTCATCAACCATTGAAGCCACCCCCCATCAGGTGCTTTGTGATGAAAACAGGGTTGGTCACCGAGAACAGACTGAATTTGATTTCAAATGGAGAGCAATGAGTATGAGAGTTAGTGAAAAAAAAATAAAGAAATGAAATGAGGACCAAAAACAGAGGGCTAATCTGGCTGTGGTGAAAGCGTCAGTGATTAAATTGAGGTGGGAGAGATCAGCCAGAGTTGGTAGACACAAGCTAAAATAGAGATTTTCAACATTTTCTGATTGGAGCCTTGAAGGATCTGGGTAAGAGATGGATGAGTTTCAGTTGGTTGATGAGTTGAAGGATGCGTTCTTATAGTGATCAGACTGGCAGCCTGTGTATTGTGATCAAGGTTAGCTTGAGAGTTGTTGGTGGACTTGGAGAGGAATCAGAAGTTGAGTTGAAGTGGTTGGTAGGTGATTTGGTTGTCCTTGACGTGGTCTTGTTGGTTTGGATTGATTTTAATGGTTGAGGAGTTACTGCGTGACACTGAGAAACATTAGTGAAATGTGAGAAGTAGAAGGAACAAGACAGAACATGCAGAATGAAAAACACAAATAGGGCGCACCAACAGTGTGCAAACAACAACAACGGGTGAGCCAATGATAATGAGTTGAAATCAAGTTATAGAACATCTGCAAGAGATAAAAGAACACCATAAGATTGAGATTCAAACATTAAATTCCAAAAATTTGAAGAAATGTTGTTCTGTGACCTAATCTATTCAGCACCAAATTAAATAAACCACCCATTACTCAATAACTAACCCTTAAAAAGAAAGAGAGCCCAAAAAAAAGGGAACTACCAACCTTTTTCCTCTACCCAGCCCCCTGTGGGTAAACCCACCCTTGGGTCCTCTCCTGAACCATCCCTTTGATAAACCCTTGAACCCTTTAATATTGGGATATTGGTAAAGATCACACATATCCAATCAACCACTAACCAATAATCCAATACATCTGGTCCACTCTTCAAAAAACCCTACCAATAACAATTAATAACTAATCTTGGTCCAATCTGAGACCTATTTCAATTCTCAAATAAACAATCCATTAATTTTAATAAATTATTGTGCAGACTTACTATATCACTAGAAGGGCAGGCAATTCAAAACAACTCTTAGTTTTACTAATAATCTAAAGTTCTAGAAGTAATAATAAATTCCGCTTCAAGGACTTCCAGCAAGCTATTTGCTACTTTATTTATATAATCCCACAGGAGTCTCTACAAAGTCACAAAAACTTTGGGAAGTCTCTCAGGATCATAAGCCAACTTCTTTAGCCCATTTACAGACAAACTATAGAACTCAAAAGTTTTTCTTTTTATAAAAACAAGAGTCTTTGTAGAAGTTTTCTGGTTGGAAGTAATTCCTACAGAATGCAACGGGGGGATGTTGTACTTATTTGTCTTATAAGTTCAATCCATCGCTATATCATTGAATTGCTTTCAAAGCTTTAATTAATCTGGGCGAGCCAAGAATAGGACCTCCAAGTGACCCTCTCCACTGATTTTTGCTTGATGAACCCAAACTGAATTACCAAGTTTTTCAAAGAGGAGCTCCATAAAAATGTTTCCCTTAAGTTCTTCAAGCGCTACCTTATGCTTAGTGTTATAGATTTTTTGGTCATCAACATATTTTCTACCATCAATCTTTAACAATTTTCTTTTCAGTTGAATTGTATTGAGCCCCTCATTCATTCCTACTTTCAGATTGTCTAAGGCTACGCCAGAGATTCTCCTCAGGTGAGGATGCACTGAGGGATGTGGAGATGGTTCATGGTTATGTTGATAATTCTTGTAAGAGATTTTCCAAAAGGGATCCTCCTTTTTGTGACAAGCACAGATTAAAAATTTGCACCCAATCTTCCTTTTGTGAGTTTACCTTGACCATTTGGTGAGCAATCGCCCAGAGTAAGAACCATGTATATCACAGGCTAACTCCACATATTTATCATGCTTTGAGTTGAAAACCATTCAAGCCTAACCATGCTTCATTTCCGATGTTTTAAAATATTTTTTTGCCTCTTCCTTAGTAGGAAAAGATCTCACAGGAGGAAGGTCAAGTGTATCTTTCATATTTAAATATTCATAGTTACAGTTTCATGGTTATGATCATGGCATCCACTCCATAAGTTTCAATCAAATAAAATACAGCAAAGACCAGGAACATAAAATGTTCCTCACTGCCAGAGGTCATTTCCATTTTTGAAACATTTCTTTCCTCAATTTTAACTCTTGATGAGGATGCAATTGGGGCCTCCAATGATTCATTACCCAAATCCTTCTTTTCTGGAGCTTTGTTCATTGCACTAATGTAGTCCTTGAACATGGCCATGTTAAAAGAGGGCTTGCCACTGTTCCCCTAATGCAAAAAAATGCAATGCCACTTCAGTATCCAATACAACTCTCAATCAAACAAATACCAAGTTTCATCACTTTCAAGTTGAGAAAGATAAATTTTGTGGCATGTTTTATTTGCAGTTTCCTATATCGTCACTTTATTTTCACTTGAATTTCACTTGATTTCAATTTAATTTCACTTTAGTGTCACTTTATGATCTCTAGATGTTGAAAAACAGTCCCAAATATTAAGACTTGATCACAATTTTGGGTTGATGGAACCCAAATGTGATTCAGGGGGACCTTAAAAGTTTGGCATAGCCCCTGGGGGTGGCGTACCCCCAAAGACAGCTCAAAAACGCTGTGTAAGGGGTTAAAAATCTCAAATACGCCATTTAAAGGGTGTATACGGCCCCCTAGGGGTTGCGCGTGTTTGAGACAACCCCTTGGGCGAGTCTTGACGCTTGTTTTTGCCAGCACGCGCGTCTTGGAAGCGTGTATGGGTCCCCACGCATCCATTGGGCTGTGTAGGGCCCTCAACAACTCCAAAACAACTTGGAGTTGTGAATTTGACATCAACCTTTCCCAAATTGTATATTTTTAATTAATTATTTCAAGTAAATAAATAGAATTTTGAAAATTAGGATCAAAAGCATTACTATTCTCTTGTTCCCTTCTACTAATACATAATAAGAGCTGATATTATATAAAATTATCCATAGGAACTTCTCCAATAAAGAAATATTAAAAATCTGAGAAACATCCACTAAGAATAAGTGATGAAAGAAAGGTCATGTGGATGAAATAATGTGTTTTTCACATGCAAATCAATTAATTAAATAGTAGAAAATTCCCTTACCCTGTAGAATTAGATGCTACCAGTGCTTTGGCACCTATAAAACATTATGGGAAACAACTGTTACCCTTCCATCCTTTCTATCTGTCCTTTTGAGCCCCTATAGCCCTCAGAAGGACAGAATTAGGACCCAAAAACCTATAAATAAAGAGCTCTTTTGAGGTTGTTGAAAAACCAGACCCATTTACATATACATCCAGACACCATGCTACAGTGATCAAATACTTATTAGAGATAATTAAGTGATTCATGGCTTTATTCTGATTGATATTATCAATCCAACCCTATTTTTATCAATTTATGCTGCTGAAAGACCTTTTACCCCAGATACAGGTTTAAACCCATCAGTAAACCTCTCTCAAAGGTACCTAAACTATTAAATACTATTACGTAAGTGTCTAATCCTTTTTCTGTTGTGGCAGCTTGATCACAAAGACCTACCAATTCACCATATATTATATATATATATTTTCTTTGGGAAATCATTCCTTTAAGAATATCAATTACAGTTTCCAAAGTAACCAGATTTATGGATTAAAAAGTGAATACATTGAAGAAGAGGTGTTAAACATCCCCAATATATCATTTTGGACCCTCTTTTTATTTATGATTTAATTAATTTATTAATAATCAATCATTAATAACCAAACCATCTCACATTGTGTTTGCTTTATCCAACATTGTATTTGCTTTATCCAACATTTTATTTTCTTTATCCAAAATTTTATTTGCTTTATCCAACATTGTATTTGATTTATCCAAAATTTTATTTGCTTTATCCAACATTTTATTTGCTTTATCCAACATTTTATTTGCTTTATCCAACATTGTATTTGCTTTATCCAACATTGTATTTGCTTTATCCAACATTTTATTTGCTTTATCCAACATTGTATTTGCTTTATCCATATATTTATGGATTATGCTGCATCTTTTGAGTAATATATTTATTCTTTATCTTGTTACATCTGGTAGCTAAAAGTTAGCAAGGAGCATGGCATCCAGGAGGCTGAAAGGGTGTGGGCTGAACAGACAGTGGAGATTATATACTATGTATATAAAAAGTTCAATATGTACTAACTCATATACAAATTGGGTTGAGGAGAGGTGAGGGATGTATCAAGCCATGAATGAAAGGAGAGATCCTGGGAAGTTTGACTGAAGCACATGAAACAGTGTTGAGGTTTACATGGTCATAGAGCTTATAACATACAGAAAAAGGGTTAACTGGTAGGAGAATATGGAGACTTCAAGAGAGGCAGGAGTACTATCCAGTGGAAGGTAGGATTAATTTAATTTAGGTTTGACATGAGGTTAAAGATGATGAAGAAGGTTGAATTGATTTAGTTGAAGGAGTTTCAGTACAGTGGTCATGACACTCAAAGATCTTCAAATTGGGAACCACAATGGGTAAGGGAATTATCCATGATAATGATTTAATCTAGAGAGAGGTTTGAGGAAAGAGAGGAAAGGAAAAGGCAAAAGTGATCACTACCCACCCCCTTTGCCTTGGTATCATCTTGAGGAGGGAGTGGGCACATATCAAGGTAACCTGCTTGAATTTGTTAACTAGGCTCAAAAAATCAGTTGAAGCTTAAAAATCAAGAGATAAAACAAAAAAAAAATATATTGGCAAAAGTATAACATAAATATAAGAAAAAAAAAACACACCCAAGGGAGTATAGACATTTGGCCTGCTCAAATTTAAGTAAAAACCAGCCTCACCAACATCAGCAACCTTCCTTTCAAGATAAATTCCTTGAAGATCAACATTATTTTCCCGCTGTTACAGGAGGTCAGGTTGATTCCATCATGTGGGGATATTTGTTTCCTGCTTTCAGGTGATATCAATTTACTCAAGAAGTTTATTAAAGAATATGAAAATAAAATCTATCCACTGTTAATTGTACCCAGGTCTCACATGTTCCTGGCAAGTGTACTACCAACTATACTAAGGATGCTTGCTTCCCTGTGGTTAAGAAACGCTTGTAGAGGTTGATGTTTATTTCTATTTACAAGGAAATAATGATGAATGAGTACCAACTAAAACCACAAAGGTACTATTCTCCTGAAGACTGCATCAAAGGATTCATCATATCTCAACAGGTTACAGATACTGATGGCTTGAGTTGTGACTGGATTTCATGCTTTTTCTTGAGGAATCCAGCCATTTCCTTGTTATTTTCCATTCATTGCTGATAAATAAACATTAAAAGTTAAGTGAATGAATCATTGGTAAATTTTGAGGTTATTTGGTTGTTTGTTTTTATGTATTTTTAATCCTCCTTTATTATTTGTTGAACCTATTGATGTGATAAATTGAACCTAAAAATGGCCTCTTTCTGATTCATTCCTTTGTCTTTCACAATTTTTTGGATAATTTTTCAGACTTCTGGCTTGATTATAACATTTGGTTTTTGATCTTTATGATTGAATAAATCATTTTGCATTATTCTTTTGTGGTCCAGTTTCTGATAGGCCTAGAGGAATTTCACATTCTGGAAGCTCCAAAAATTCAAATCTTGCAGCCCAAAAGCATAATCTTGGGCTTTGGTATTGCTTCCTTCAAAATCAAGGGTTGGGGTTGGGAGCAAAAGATTGGAGAATATGGTGCACCACATGGCACCGTTCCCCCCCGCCCTGGCCCACCATTTGCAGGTGGCAACAATGGTTCACCATTTTTTTTCATGTAAACAATTTCTCCTGTAAAATTTAAGGAAAGAGGACTTGTGCCTGACAAATTGAATTAATTTATTTCATATATTGATTATTTTGTAAAAATAATTCAATTTCATGAAGAAAAAATGAAAAAAAAATTGACCCCTTGGAATGGTTGGGGTTGCTCCCCCACCCAGTGTGGTAGTTATTTATATACACGGAGCCCAGTAGGCTCACCACTGGTCATTTGAATTGGTGAAGCTCAGCTGTGGTTTGAAGTCCGCAGCACAATAGGCTTAGAAAAGCGCGTTGGAAGAATTTCTATTCCAGAATACATTAGCTGAGGGCTTGGTATTGATGCGGCATGCGCTTTTTGCGGGAAAAATGAAAAGAATGGGCCGGAGTCTTTGCCCTTTGCAGAAATTGGGCGGTCTAAAATAACTTTCCCTCTGCAAAGGTGGTTTTACTAATGTGGAAGCAAGTGATCAAAGCTAATTAGTATGGATTAGCCCAATAATGGGATATGCACTGAGATTGCAGAGCGCTGTGTGGCAATGAACATTAAATTTGAGGAGGCAGCATGCGGATTGTTGGGGATTCATAGTTATGCTGCATGCAGGATTGGAAGTGATCCGCTAGGGAAGATTGACAAGGATCTGTTGTTAGTTATGCATCAACACGACTCAACTGTTGGGGGGAATTGGCAACAGGATCATTGAATCTACTGAAAATCATCAGATTGGGTAAGGATTGGACTATTGGTTAGGAGGATCAGTGCAAAAAAATGGAGGTGGTGGGAAAAGGGGTCTTTCATTAGCAGTTCACGTTCCTTTTTTGGAGTAGCTAAGGCGGGTCAGTGCAGAATTCACGGAGACCAGAGGGGTCTTTCATTTGCAGCTTGCATTATTTTGTTGTATATATAAGGAAGCTTTTATTCTGTTGTATAGAGGAGGCAGGAGTTTATCATCATGGGAGTGGATTATAATGGGACATTATTAAAAAATATTGGAGTATTGGAGTATATTATTAGGGTGAATTATAGTTAGATTCTTTTCTTCTGTTACTTTGGAAGTATAGGAACCAGAAAGAATTCTTGGATGTAATATTTAGGGAAATATTTCAAGTGCAGAGCTTCTTGGGGAGTCCGACTTGTTTATTTACTATTATTTCATTGCAAGTTAGCTTTAGTGGTTTCCAGCTTGTGTGCCAAAGCAGAGTTTTTTTAAGAATTTCGGAGGTACAGGAGTGTTACTCAAGTGCTTGTGGGGTTTCTCAAACTTGGAGCTGGATTGTTGCGGAGAATTTACCAAAAAAACAATCTCTTTCCACAAATTGGGGTTCTGTCCAGGAAAGTCCTTTCTCTGTTCTAATACCTGGTACCATCTGCGGAAATATACTTGTTTTTATTCTTTCTTTTAGGTCAAGATGATGGGAGATTTGGAGGCTGGTTTGGTCAACTCACTTCTGACCCACCAACAGGCAACCAGTAGAGTGACACCCTATCAATGCGCTCCTTGTCAGACCTCCATTCCAGGCGAGCCACCGCCAAGAGTGGCCAAAGTGGGGCAATCAATATATGTGGCAACAGAGATGCTGGAGGAGAAGCAAGGGAGCGGAGAAAAAATTATGCCGAGGGACTAACTTGTGGTTAGGTTTTTTCCAGAGGATGTTCACCGATTTCTGGAACAGTTCATGAATGCTGTGGTGACCAAATCCGGAAACCTTAGGACAAGCGCAGAAAATATTTTAGAGTTTTTTATGATCTTTCTTACCTATCCTTAAGGTTGGTTTATTTCTCCTTTGCTTGCTCCGTGTCATCAAGCTCGACCACAGTTGCTTCACCTTTCTCCACTTCATTGCGTGCAACCATGGTTGCTTCATCTTGCTCCGCGTCATTGCATGCCGCCACGGTTGCTTCATCTTGCTTTGCATCATTGAACGCAACCATGGTTGCTTCTTCTTGCTCTGTGTCATTGTATACAACCTCTCTTGCTTCTACTTATTTACCAACTTTACCTTTTCCATCTTTACCTCTCTTGCTTGCTCCTCATCCCCACATTGCTTGCATCCTCCCTTGACCTGGCTTCTCCTTCCTCATTGGATTCCAACTTGGCTTATCCTCATTTTTCCATCAACTCTGCCACTACCACCACCATTATCTGGCATAAACTCAAGGTTAGTCACAAGAAGAACTCCCATCACCTGACTTGATTGGTTTCTCCCATGACTAATCTCAAACCCCCATTTCCCACCTCCGCTGGTCATCAAACCAACAAAAGCAATTCAAGACTCCAAACGGTGCTAAGCCGCAGGAATTTATGTGGAGGAAAAAGTTGCTGTTGAGGCTGCCCTCCTAAGAGTTAAAATAATATTTAAATTTAACGGGAATAAAAATCCAGGAACTTGTAAATAAGGAATCAATGTAAGGGATGAGTTTGGGAATAGTCAATGGCAATTTAAACAGCACTATCTGAGGCAAGATGGTGCAGGACAAAATAAGTCAAGGTTTTGTTCAGAGTTCAATGGAACAAGGCAGTCGTAAGTAACAACGCCCAAAAGCTAATAACTGTCAAATCCTCTTCCTAAATTGTCTCCCCTAAGGTCACTGTGAATCTACCTCTCTACTCAGTTAAGCCCACCGTACTCTGACTGCCCGCACCCGCGCACTTACCCTTGCTCTCAGCTTGTGGCCCCTTGGCCTTACTCATTGACCCTCCGGGCTTGACCGGGGGTCTCTGGTTGTTTTTCCTTTTTCTTTCCTTTCTCAGAAGTGTGATCTTTTTCTTTTCTTTCCTCCTGAATTTCTTTACCTCTTTTGTCCGCTTCACGCTTCTCTTTCCTTCCTATAAATCTCAATCACCTCACGTCTCAACTTCATCTATCTGATTTGACAACCACCTCTCAGCCGCAAACCCCCAACTCATTTTCTTCAATTCAAATCTTCATTGTCCATCCAGACTAATCCTTAGTGATTCACTCAACACTCATTGTCAATTGTCTGGTATGATTTCTGCTATCCTTTTCATCTATTGTTTTCTTCAATTATCCTCTTGTTCTTTGTCTCTCAACTGAATCCAGATTTTGCTTATATTGTGTCGTGTCCCTTCTAGTCTTAACTTCTCTCATTCAATAAATTTCATTTAACACGGTTAAAAGCCAAATTGCACAACTCACTAATCTCCTTTCAAGACTATGGAGGGACCTGGCACCTTGGATGGGTTTTTAAAAATTATGCTCAAAGCCGCACTTGAGGCCGTTCCCAATAACACTGACAAAAACTATTTGATCTGGAAAGATAAAATTTCCATCCTTTTAAAACTCAAAGAAATCAAATCACTCCTGGATGATAATGCTAAAACTCTCAGTTCTTCCAAAGATCTTGAAACCCGCGTGATTATACTTTCCAAAATTGACTCCACCACTCATAACAACGTAGTGAATCAGGAAAACATTAATTCAGCCAAGAGTCACTGGAAGACCATCAAGGAAAGGTTTGCATCATCTCAAACCGCAAACCCAGATAGAGTATTCAACAACTTCCTATATCACCCTTTCAAACCCAATGCAATTTCATCCTTCATTACTGAAATCAAAATATCTCTCAAAAAGATGATTGATGTTGGAATCAAACTTCCTACGGATATTCTAGCCTACCTCTTACTTTTCAAATTCCCTACTTCCCTCCATTCGCTCCGACAGCAAATAATGCACTCTGACAAGGAAGTCACAGTTGATATCGTTCTCAATCACCTCGCTAAACTTGAAAATGAATCTAAATCAAAACTTACCAAGGCACCAGTTTGAGAAACCTCTCTTGTTTCTAATAAGCCAAAAACCTCAATTACTAAAGCTCTTTGCTGCAAGCAAGTTTACCACAATCACAAAGTCACCAATCACCCTGAGGAAAGGTGCTGGCAAAAATACAAACACCTCGCACCAGACTGGTGGAAAGAATCACAGGCAAAATGGAGATCTCAAAGGCAATTCAAAAACCCTTAAGTTTCACATTGTTTTGCTCTTCTCTCCATGTGGATCAGCAAAGTCAATGCCAATCATTGGATCATTCTTGACTTGGAGGCTTCATGCCATATGTTCAACTCAACTGAATACTTCACCTCTCTTCTAGAAAGCAACAAAGGATACATCAGCACCAGAAAAGATGGCGCAAATCTCCCTATCAAAGGAAAAGGAGAAGTCATCTTAACCTGGAAAAACTCCCAAATTTGTCTCTCCAAATGCTTATATGTCCCCAATCTTGTCATCAACCTCATTATTCCCTGTATCCTGTTTTCCAAAAAGAAATGCTCAATCTACACTCATGGCAATTCTTTAAGGGTTTTTCATTCTGAAACCCTTGCTTTCAAAGGATTCATCCGCAAAAACCTTTTTACCCTCAATCTCCCTTCATCTATTGGTGATCACTCCAGAATCAGCTACCTCACCTGAAAAACCTTGGATAACAACAAACTGCTCTATCTTCACCAATCTCTTGGCAACACCAGTCCTCTTTGATTAAAGAACGTACAACCCAATATTCCAAACTCCCTGATTGAAAAATTTCAATTTCCTGACTGTGCCTTTTCCAAAATCACCAAAACCCCCTTCCGCAAGAGAGCTACTCTTGCCTCAAAACCCTTTGAAAAACTACACGTCGACCTCATGGGACCAATCAACCCAGAATCCCGCAATGGGATGAGATAAATCATGACAATTGTTGACAGCTGCTCCGGTTATCTATCAGCTATTACTCTTAGAAAAAAATCTGACACCTGTCTTAATTTGTTATCCATTCTCAGATTCAAAAAGCAAAAACAAGGAAATTTTCCCTCCACCATCTGCTCCAACGGCGGAGGAAAATTTGTGTCTCAAAAACTTTGATCCTTTTTCAAAAGAATGCAATACAACACATTGTCACTGAACCTTACCATCATTAACACAATGGACAGGTGGAGCGGGCTAATCAAACTATAGCTGAAACCATCAGAACTAATCTCCGCTCTTCCAAGCTTCCTCAGCATTTTTGGGCTGAAGTAGCTAAAGCATCTACGCTCATGCTCAATCAAATCCCAAAACTCCCCCATCAGAAATCCCCATACAAATCTTTCACCAACAAGTCTCTACCGTTAGATTATTTTCATCCCTTAGGCTCCAAAGTAGTGTACCTGGATATGAAACTCCCACGTGGGGACAAATTTGCTGATTGGGGGCTCAAAGGAACTCTCATAAGATTCAATCCTGACCTTCTTTCTTACAGCATTCTCAAACCCAACAACTCAATCATTTCCTCTAAACACATCTAGATCATCAAATCAGACTTCAACTCTCCCTCCAACAACAAATTACCAGCTGTTAGCTCTCTCAATATTGACTTTAGAACTTCAACTAGTTTTTCCCTTCCTAGCAATTCTCCTGCTGCTGTCTCTAGTCCTTTACCAGCCGATTACATTCCCTCTGAACCTGAATCTTCCTCCTCCGTCAACAATTGAGACTCTCAATCTTCTCTAGATTTAGCCAAAGAACTTGCTCCCTCCATGCTTCTTTGCGATTGATCCTTGCTCAAACCTCCCAATCGTTATGGTTACCATCACTACTTTGTTCCCAAATCTTACAAACAGGCTAAGAAATGTCAATAATTCAAAAACTGGGAAGCTTCAATGAATGTAGAATTAAATGGAATAGAAAGCATGGAATTATGGGACCACTACAATGGTCCAGAGCCTTCCAATCCTCTAAACACGACTTGGGTCTACCGCATCCCAGATAACTGTCACGGGGACCCGCTCATCTACAAAAGTTGATTATGCGTGCAAGGGTTTAATCAAATCTACGGACTTGATTACCAAGATACATTCTCTCCAACGGAAAAGGCAGCTTCACTCAGAATAGCTCTTCTGTTTGGGCTATACCATGCACTTCCAATCTCTCAATTTGATTTCAAGAGTGAATCTCTGCATGCACCTCTCAACAAATACGTGATCATAAAGACCCCAAAGGGATGTTCTAGGAACTCAAAATATCTCAAGCTAAAAAAATCCCTTTACGGAATCAAACAAGCCCCTCTCAACTGGTTCAAAACTCTTACTCAATGGCTCTCCAGCCAGGGGTTTCATGAATCTTCCAGTGATCCCTGTCTTTATTTAAATCCCCATCAAAAATCAATCATTTTATTTCATGTCAATGACCTCATCGTCGTTGGTCTCGGCAATTAGTTCAAAGAAAATTTCCTTCACAAATTTCCAAATTCCAGCGCTCACAAACCCAACACTATCCTGGGAATGAAATATTCCCGGGAGAACAACAAGATTTTTCTTTCTCAACCAAAAAATATCAAACACAGACTCAAAGAACTCAATGTCAGTGACTGTCACCCTTCTTCAATTCCGCTGACGGCTCACTTAAATCTTTGACCTGCTACAGATTAAGAACACAAAAAGTTCAAAGCTCTTAATCTCAACTATTGATCCGCCTTCTTTCTGATGAATTACATTGCTTGCCTCACTCGCCCAGACATCAGCTACGCTGTTTCCAGTCTTGCTCAATTTTGTGAACAACCAGGAATCAATCACTGGCGGGAAGTCAAGCATTGCTTGAGATATCTGCAGGCAACCAAGCAACTCTCTCTTGTGCTGGAGGTGAAACACCCCAAGGCTCAACTGCAATGTTACAGCTACGCTCTCTGGAATAATGATCTTGAGACAAGACATTCACACTCCGGCCATCTCTCTCTACTCTTTGCATCCCCTATCTCTTGGAGCAGTTACCGCCAGCAAAACGTTACTCACTCCACCACCAAAGCAGAACTAAATCCACTTGTGGTCCACTTGTGGACTCATTCCTTGAGGCTATCTGGATGAGAGGGCTCATATTGGAAATGTGGGAAAGACCAATTCAACCCAGCCTACATCACATCAATAATAAGGGACTCAATCATAAATTACAGAAGTTTGGGTGAAACTCCAAGACTTGTCATATAGACATCAAAACCAAAGCCATCCGCAAATAACTCAAGGCAAACAATCTACGGATCAAACTGATTCCTTCCGCCGACATGATTGCTGATGGTTCAACAAAGGCTCTACCTAGATTTTTTCTTGTAAAAATTCTTCAAGTCATTAACCCTCAGTTCACAAACCCTAAAATCCTACTAGCCACGGGGGGTGTCAAATCCTCTTCCTAAATTGTCTCCCCTAACTTCACTGTGACTCTACCTCTCTACTCAGTTAAGTTCGTTGTACTCTGACTGCCTGCACCCGCGCACTTACCCACGCTCTCAGCTTGTGGCCCCTTGGCCTTAATCATTGACCCTCCTGGGCTTGACCGGGGGTCTCTGTTTGTCTTTCCTTTTTCTTTCCTTTCTCGGAAGTGTGATGTTTTTCTTTTCTTTCCTCCTGAATTTCTTTACCTCTTTTGTCCGCTTCACGCTTCTCTTTCCTTCCAATAAATCTCAATCTCCTCACATCTCAACTTCATCTCTTTGATTCAACAACCACCTCTCAGCCGCAAACCCCCAACTCATTTTCTTCAATTCAAATCTTCATTGTCCATCCAGACTAATCCTTAGTGATTCACTCAACTCTCATTGTCAATTGTCTGGCATGATTTCTGCTATCCTTTTCATCTATTGTTTCCTTCAATTATCCTCTTGTTCTTTGTCTCTCAACTGAATCTAGATGTTTCTTAGATTGTTTCATGTCCCTTCTAGTCTTAACTTCTCTCATTCAACAAAAATCAGTTAACAATAACTCTGGTCTTTGGCAGAAGATTAGGAAAGATCAACTCAATCCCCACCAACCTCCAGGTTATCATTGAAACTGCCCAACTCTCCGCAATGAAGCGCTTAAAGGGTACCAGATAAATGTTGGTGGCTGATCAAAACAAAAGCAATTTGTTTATGAAGCTCTTGAAGCAAAGAAATAACAGATTCAAACAAGAATAACCCAACACTTCTCAAGGAACGCAGAGTAGCGTGGGGGAATTCAACTTTTACAGAATAAAGGGAGGTCTCTCACTCCAGGTTTCATGCTTAAATAAACTCCTCATTCAAACATGATTGAATCAGGAAGGATGATCAGGGAAGGATCAGATCAGTATGGTCAGAAAAAGGGAACAAGAATGGTATAACACACTCAAGAATTTCAGCAGACAGAATTCACTTCAACCAGAAAGGCTATGGTTGGTGATTAGGGTCAAGGTCACAGATAGATTGATCAAAGATTGAGTATGGAGGCTCAAAGGATCAAGGGGCAATCAAAAGATATACCCAGCACATAAGATGCAGATGAAGGGAAAGAAGCCCTTTAAAATTATTAGATTACTGATTCCTATCTAAGATGGATGATACCCCCAAAAAGGCAGGGGAGAGCCCCTCCTTTTACAAAAAAGAGGCCTGTAGACTATTGACAAGGGATACTTACAAATGAGTGCTGATTTTTTTTTTTTAGATGATCACAGTAGGATCAGAGGCCCATGGGAGTCCTGCTTGACTTGCCTGAAAAGTTCCCGCGGCTGGGGTGAGAAGAACACTCACCCTGTCCATCCTCTTGCCTCTGTCCGCAAATGGACGCGAATCAGCCAAAAGATCACCCATCCCTATCCAAAAAAAAACCGGAGGGGTGGGAAGTAGACAGAACTTGGACTGCCCGCAGATAATTGCGGGCGGATGTATACAAAAACTAGTCCCACCCCCATCTGAAAATGGAATGGGGTGCAAAGGAGGGATGTGGGTGCTAGTGGCAATGGAAGGAAGACCAGAAAAAGTGGTAGCAGGTGTTTGACCGCAGGATAATCAGATGTTTGTTTGGGTTTGCTTGTCCTTGGATGGGGATCAAGCAATGGTGGTGGATGATCAAGTTTTTGATTGCAAGGGATTGAGGGAGAAAGGGTTTATTGGTGGATGGTGCAAGGATGGGATCAAGGGTAGATGCAAGCAATGGTTTATCCAAATCTAAGTCATGGAGGTAGGTTCAAGGGGAATATTTGATAGGATTTTCCCTGGAGTGGATGATCACTGCCCAATCAGTCCTCATTCTAAATTCATCTGCCTTGATGGTTAGCCAATGTTTTTTGAGCAAAGATAGATCTTGGAGGGTTTGCAACGATTTGGATGGGCGAGTTGAGGATGATGGATTGTTGGACAACGTAGTCACCGCCGGCCACAAGTGACGCTTGCGGCCATTGGTCAATAGCAACAATTCTTCTAGGAGAGGGTTGATGATGAAGATGATGATGATTGGGGTCAACAATTGAGAGAGCAAGAGAGAGTGATTGGATGGCTGTGATGAGTTGATGGAGTGGATGGCCACCTGTGGGCGCTTGGCCAATAAAGTCAGGCTAAGGCGTGTGCAAGAGGGGGATTTGAACAGAGGAGGAAAGGATTGGGTGACCAGGGAAGACCTGCCTAGACCACTAGCACAGGGAAGATTTGGGATAGTAGGGAATGAGTGGGTACCCATAGAAACACAAGAGATAACACATTTTTTTTAAAAATAATGTGTATTGATGGATAAGGGGATGTGAAAAAAAAATTTCAAAAATTTCCATAATCCATGAGGTTTCCTGGATTGGTCACCACAGAAAACAATCTCACCCAAGCGTACTCCTCCAATCATCACCCCCCCTTGCTGCCACATCCGTTTTGACCGTCTCCAGCGGCCATCCAAACAACCTTACCTAAAAGCCACCTCCGGCCACTCTTGCATGATCATCCGCAGTCAGTGATTGCTGGGCCTGTCAGCATTTAAGCACAATTCCCCACCTGCCGCTCTCCTGCACCGCCCATCCAAGATCTTCCCCTTATTTAAATTTTTTTTTGTGTTTTCTCATCCTCTTTCTTTTTTTCTCATGTCCATGAGAAATTCTTTTTTCAAATTGTGTTCCTTTTTCCGCTCTATGTGTTTCATCTCTTGTAAATAGCCAATAGGGACCCATGTCCCATAAAATGAGGGGCTCTCCCATAAATTTTTCTGAATAATCCATGGGAGTGTGTGCATATTCCCCCCCATTATCATAGTAATCAACAATCATTATCCGGGTATATCTTTGATTTCTCTTTGATCAATTTTTCCTGAGTCTTTGCCCCTTTGAGGCCTGATCCTTATTGCCAACCAATGGCCTTTCTGGTGGAAGAGAATTCTGTCTGTTGGAATTCTAGAGTGTGTTAGACAACTCTATCATCCCTTCCTCTGACCATACTGGTCCCAATCCTTTCTTGATCATCTTTCCAGAGCCAATCACGTTTGATTGAAGAGTTTTTATTAAGCTTAAAACCTGGAGTGTTATACATCTGTTCTTTTTCAAAATTGCATTCTTCCAGCCTACTCTTGAGTCCCTTGAGAAGCATTGGGGTTATCCCTGTTCAAATCAGTTATTTTTTGCTTTTAGAGCTTCTCAAAACATTGTGCTTTGTCTTGTACAGCCACCCTAAGTTATCTGGTACCCTTCAAGCACTTGATTGCGGAGAGTTGGGTGGTTTCATTAAGAACCTGAAGGTTGGTTGGGGTTTGATTTGATCATCCCCAATCTTCTGCTGAAAACCAGAGTTATTAGCTTGTGGGCTTTGTTTACATACAACAGCTTTGTTCTTTTGAACTTTTAAAAAACCTTAATCTTCTTTTGTTCAAATATCTCCCACTTAATCTTGCCTCATATAGTGCTGTTCCATTGCTACCAATTATTATTAAACTTATCCTTACTACTTGATTCCTCCCTTAAAAGTTCTGGACCTTGATCTTGGTTATGTTTGAATATCTTTGTAACGCTCAGGAGGGCATCCTAAACAGCACCTTTCCCCTCCACAGAACTGCCATGGCCTAGCACTGTTTGGAGTCTTACAAAGCGGCCAACAGGGAAGGTGAAAATGACATTGACAGGGTCCGGCAAATAGTCAACTTCATTTAGGATGAGGAGGATCTGTGGGAAGTGGAGGATATGGAGGGTTTCAGAGAATGTAATTGGGAAAAGTTGCGGGGGAAATAGTAGAAAAATTGGGGTCACAGGAGCTGAGGTTTTGTAAAGTGGATCTTGAGCTTCTTGCAACCAATAAATCAAAGGAAGGAGGTGTTTCCTTGAGGATGTTTTTGGTTGTGTATTGTTCCTCATTTGATTGAATTTTAAAGTACCTTGTCTGCAACAAAATTTTGTTGGAGCATACTGGCTCTTTCAAGGGGAACTTTATGCAGGGGCTTAGCTCTGAGTTGCGCAGAAGGGTCCACAGAAAGCCTTACAATGGAGGATTAATTTGTAGGTTGCGGGATGGAGGGGTAAGCCTACTCCTGGAAATGAAGGACATTGGACTGGCCGTTTTAGGAAAGCTGGAATTAGCAGAACCTATGGAGGAAGACCCAAAGGGTTTGGACAAGAAGGATGTGCAGTTGAAAAGGGTAAAAGGACCGGTAAAACCAAAGGAAACTGATGAAATGATGGAGATGTTTAACAAAATGCATCTTTTCTGGCAGAAAGCTATAACAAGGCCAGCTGCAATAGTCCTGGAACCACCAAAAACAACGTCTAATGTGCCAACTCAAGGACCATCAAGGGCGCCGCCAAGGAACAAAGGCAAGCCTTGTGTCTTCCAATGCTACTACTTCCAGGAAGACAGCAATCTTAAAAGGTTGTGTAAAGACCTTATTACAGAAATACAGAGCAAGATAGTTAAGACAGATTGAAGGGAATATTTTTACCCTTCAGGAGAAACTATACCGGATATGCAGGATCAACCTTTGCCAAAAGATCTGGCTCAAGTGGCAGCGGCAGAGCAGAAGGAAGCTACAGCTTCAGAGGGGTACACTTTTCCCTTAATTTGGGAACCCCAAGAAGTTTTGGCGGAGTTTAGAGCTGTTTGCTCCAATGAAAGGAGAATGGACCTTGATGATCCGACTCCTGCCAAAGCACCAGAGCAGGCAGCTGTAGTCAAAGAAGGGGAATCCAGAAGGAGGGAGGGACAAGTAGCAAGGAGAATTTGCCAAACAGACCACCCAGTTTCCCTGAATTTGAAGGAAATAGCGGCAATCTCACCAGTAATGGGGGAGGAAATGGTCCCTGTCTTCAAGCAGTTTTCAGGGAATAAGGAGGACAACCCAAAACCCAGGGAAGAGGCAAAGGTTGGTTCTCTCAATGTGGGGGCGGAAGTTTTAGGAGTTAGCCGTGCTATGATGTGCCCTTTGGGATATGTGGAAATGCAGATCAGTGGCAAATGGTATTGGGAAATGGTCAATAGCAGTTCAATGGTAAACTTTCTTCCATTGAAGTTGGAAACCAACTCTGGATTGGTCCAAAACAAGGAAAACATTGGGTTGCGGAATTTAGGAATTTTTGAATGCATGGTTGAAGGGGTGTTGGAGAAAGAAATGACAGAATTGGAAAAGGTATTGGCTCCGCTATTGTATTTGGTAGTAAGGGGGTTGGAGGTCATACTTGGTAGGCCGTTGCTTTTTGCCTTCCAGGCATCTCTTGGCTTCCGTCTGGATACTAGGGAGGAGCTCCTTACTTTTGTGGACACCTCAGGGAAATGATAACAGAAAATCATCTGTTTGCCTGAAAGTGGCGGATGGGAACATTGGAAGGGCTTCCCTCTTGTAGAAGGCAGCCACAAAGATTTGGTAGAGGATTTATAGACGTTGGCTGTGTTGCCTGTGAAGGGAGGGCTTTATCCTTGCGCAGACAGTTGACAGATAAGGGGCAGGGAGGAGGAAACCCTGTAGCACGGTCCAATGTGCTTTTGGAAGTATGGGGGAGAGCAGGAATTGGTGCAACAATGATGGGAGCGGGGATAGGATCAAAAGTGAGTCCTTCCTTGTATGCACCTCCAATGGGTGTCAGCAAAAGAAGCAACCCTTGTGCCACAATTGTGAGAAACCGGATTCTGTTTCAGGTCAACAATTACAAATAGAGGAGACAACCAAGGGATCAAATCTGGTTGAGGTGTGGGTCTTTGGTAGCAAATAAAAACCGGTTGCTAAGAAGGTCCAACCGCAGAACAAGCAAATGCTGCAGGAACTAAATAAACCAATGAGGCAAATCCATTGGTCATGGGACCCTTATGAGTTGCCTTTGACACCCGCAATTCTGGAGAAGGATCCGACGGGCTTGATGGAGGAGCAGATGGTGGAACTCAACTTTGGGCTGGAGGGGTCGTTGCAAGAGGAGGAAGTACAATTACTCAAGGGGGTGATGTTCATGTGGAGGAAGGCGCTGTCATTTAGTCAGGAGGAGCATGGGTTACTCAGGCATGAGATTGCGGACCCCTACAGGATACCTACTGTGCTCCACAACCCTTTGCAGATCAATCCCATTCCTATTCCTGTAGCAGTTAGGGATCAGTTTACAGAGTTGCTGCAGGATGGTTTGCAGACGGATATGTATAATACTTCTTGTTCTATTTATTCTAGTCCCATTTTTGTGGTAGCAAATCAGGATGGGAAGAGTCTGTGGATTGTCAATAATCATAGAAGCAGGGTTGCCTCCGCGGGTGGAGGAATTTGTGGAGAATATGACCGGAAGATTCTGCCATGGGCTACTAGAGGTCATAGGGGGGTACAATCAGCAGGAGCTACATCCGGAGTCCCGTCCAATGATGGCATTTGAAACAAGGTTGGGGCAACTTCAGTTAACGCAGCTTCCAAAGGGGGAAACTAATTTGGTGGCGGTTTACCAGGCACAGATGATGTGGATTTTTCAGGATTATTTTCTGGAAACAGTGCGGATATTCATCAATGATTCCGGTATCAAAAGGCCACAGAGCAATTTCAGCAGAGAAAATATTGCCGGAAATTTGGGAATCAGGCGGTTTTTCTGGGATTACGCGTGGACTTTGGAGAGAATCCTGTTCCAGATCAAGGAAGCGGGTTTGATCTTTTCTGGTAAAAATTTTGTGGTATGCGTTCTGGCCTTAGAAGTCCTTGGCCATGGGGCCTCCTCAGAAGGGAGGAAAATCACTAAGGCCTAATTTAAAAAAGTTTTGGAATGGCCTACTCTGTGGAATTCTAATCACGTTTCCCAGTTTTGTGATTTATGCAGAAAGGTACAGATCTTCATTTAGAATTTTGCCAAGATAGCTAGCCCATTGTGGAAACTGATTAGGAAGGGGGCAGATGGGTGTGGACCAAGAAATGTGGTTGGGTTTTCTAGGAGTTGAAGAAGATTGTTGGGCAGCAAATACTGCTGAAGGAACTTGACTACAAGAAAGGAGGGATCCAGCTAGCGGTGGACTTGAGTGAGTTTGGTGCGGGCGGTGTGCTGACCCAGGAAGATGAAGGGAAAGACAGGCCAGTACTTTATGAGTTGGTAACCTTTTTGGAGGTAGAATCTTGGTACTTGCAGCCCAAGTTGGATTTGTGTGGAGTGACAAGGATTGTGCGGAGATTACAGCATGTGCTTTGGGGTGTGTCTTTTGAACTCCTGGTGAATGTGGAAGCACTGGCCAGGATGATTAATTCCCCAAACTTGCCTAATTCTCCTATGACACGGTGGATTTCATGCTTACAATTTTTCAATTTCATGGCCAGGCACGTTCTGGGGAAGGGGTTTACGATGCCGGATGATTTGTCTTGGTATCCGGAGGTCCAGTGCGCGGCAAAAGGGGATTTGGACGTGGAGAAGAAGCTTTTGACGGGGGAAGAAACAGCTGCGGAGGTTGGGAAACTTCCCCTGAAACAGTTCAAAAGGTTTCTGGCATTGGAAAAGTATCTTTGGACGCTCCTTGTTCCTGAAGGTTTGTCAGCAATGGAGGTTAGATGGGTTTGGCAGAAGGTTTTGTATTATTTTTCCAGGATGGTCAGTTGTGGAAGCGGCCACTTCCAATAACTTTGGTTGTAGTCACAAGGCAGTAGGATCAGGAGGACTTGATGTGGAATCTTCCCAATGACTTGGGCCATTGGGGAGAGGCGGAGATGCAGAGAAGAGTTAAGACCAGGTTCTGGTGGCCTGGTCTGGGGCAAACGGTGCAGGATTGGGTGCGGAGTTGCAAAGCTTGTCAGAGGCAGAGTACCACATTACCTAGGGAGGTGTGTATTCCAATGGGTGAGCAAGCCCTTTTCTGGTGGTTCTCTCTGGACATGGTCCATACCAAGGCAGGAAAGTTCGCGTATCTGCTTGTGGCTTTGGACAAATTGTTAGGGTTGGTGGAGGCGCATCCATTGGTTAAGCTTTCTGCAGAGAAGGTGGGGCCGTTTTTGGAGGTTGATTGGTTTGCTTTTTTTGGTCATTTGCGTCTCATCACAGTGGATGTCAGAGCAGAGTTTTGGGGTGATCTTTGGAGGCTGGTCAAATCTTGCGGGGAAAAGTTTGTGTGAGTTACGCAATATTATCCAGAGGGAGGGGGGGAAATAGAAAGGGGTTATCAGCCAATCAAAGATGCAATGGTCAAGATCTGCAAGAGTAACAGGAAGAAGTGACAGGAAACCTTGCCAGTTGTGCTGTTTGCGGATTGGATATTGGTCAAGCGGGGAACAGGTTATTTGCCTTACAAGCTTTTTTATATGCAGAAGCCAGTGCTCCTGGTGGATATTGAAACCTTGACTTACGTTGATATTGACTGGTTGAAGGTTAAGACCACAGAGGATCTAGTTGTGGCGCAGGTGGAGCAACTTTTGCGGAGGAAGGAAATGGTGGCAAAGGCGGAAAAGAGGCTTTGTGATAGTCAGGTAAGTCCGTTTGGTAATGGGACAAGCGTTGTTCCAATTGCTTGCAGGACCATTTGTGAAAAGGTGACCTGGTTCTGCTTTATAATTGGAGCTTGCAGACGCAGTGGGGTAAGCATTTTGAGGATTTCTGGAACAGTTGTTCTTGAGTTGTTAGTCAGTTTCCGGGTGGTAGTTACCAGTTGGAGGAATTGGATGGCACTCTGCTCAAGCGGAAGGCGGAGGCCACTCATGTAAAGACGTTCCACATGCGGCACACTACAGATTTTGATGAAACCGCGGGTTCCAGGGATTAAAATCAAGAGATGGCCAAAGTAAGTGAGCTGGCTGCAGAGGAAAGGGAGTCATTGGAGGAATGAACATTGGGATCAATTTCCAAGTTGTGGGGGGATGGGGAAGCTCAGATCACCGGAGCAGCCTGGAAGGTCTATTCTTAGAGGCCTTTGTCTGGGGTATTCCTGGTACCTTAGTTTATATTTATTTGCAGAGTTTGGATTCTTTTCTTTAGTTATTCTTTGTCTCAGTTGTCTCATTTTTATTTGTCTCATTCTCAGATATGGAGGGGTACTCACAAGGGGTTGCAGATTTTTCTTTTGTTTTTGTGTCTCACTTTGTAGGATGGTGCGGGAATAAAGAGGATTCCTTTCTGGGGCAGGCCAGGCATCATATTTATTTATTTGGCTATTTACAAGATTTGAGGGGCGCGGCAATAAATCAACAGGAGGGAGAAATCTAAGGAAGGAAGATGGGGTGCCAGAGCCTTTGGCAGAGCTCACCACTGGCGCGGGGGAGCTCAAAACCGGCACAATGATGCTTGTGGAGGAGCTTGCAATTCTCTGTGGCTGGGATCCCAACCAAATGTCCAAGGATGGCCAGAATTTTCTTATTTGGTTTGCGGAGGTACTGGTTGATTTTGGCTTCCCTCAATTCCTTGGCCGCCTTCTTTGTTGTCCCTTTGAATGGCCATGTGTTTTGGAGAGACCTGGTGGAATCAGGTTGACCCAGAAGGGCAGGAGTCAGAGGTCTATGAGAAGATCCAAGGAGATGCGGTTGGAGTGGTGGACATCAGAGGAGTGGGTGATGGTGGAAAGAATAGTGGGACATTGGGCGCTTTTGGCGGAGGTATTTTAGGTCTAGCTACATGGACAAAGAAGGGGGCCGTGTTGGGCCCCTGGGGTACTTGGCTGAGTCCAACGTTCAGGTTTTGGCTTTTTCCCCAGGCTTGGGTAGCATCTCCCCAGGCGGCAGCAGTAGGGAAGTCCGCGTGTTGAGGAGGGGGGGATAGGTTGTCCGGGGCCTCTGCAACAGGCAAAAAAGAGGCCATGCGGTCCAGCTCCTCAGTCCAGTCTTTGGTCTCAATTGACTTGTCATGGTCCACCACAAGGTTGGCCATTGGTCCGCGGTGGCAGCATTTGCAACGGGGACCGGATGTAGAGTGAGGACTGGGCAGAGGGCAATTCTGCAAGGATCCAGGGGCGGAGAAACAAAAAAAACCTGCATTGGCCTAGATGGCAGGCGTTGCAGGCTGGGCAACCAACGGTTGGGGTGCATGTCCTCCGCATTTTTGTGCAGAACTTCCACGTTTCCATGGCAGGGGCATTTTTGTTCTGTTGGAGTTTGGAGGGTGTTTAGGAGTTGGCGGTTGAAGGTTTTGGCAGATTTCAGGCGTTTTGGAGTGTGGTAATCCTGGGGAAAGAATTCAAGTTGTGGGGGGATGTGGTGGTTATTGATAGAAACAGAGGCAAGTAGGCTCACCAATGGTCATTTGACTTGGAGAAGCTCATCTGTGGTTGGAAGTACACAGAAAAATAGGTTTAGAAGAGCGCTTTGGCTGACTGTCTATTACAGAGTACATTAGCTGCAGGATGGGTATTGGTGCGGTGTGCACTTTTTACGGGCACAATGACAAGAATGGGCCAGATTTTTTGCCTTTTGCAGACATTGCATGGTCTAACATAAATTTCCCTCTGCAGAAGCGGGTTTACTAATGCGGAAGCAAGTGATCAAAGCTAAGTAGTATGGATTAGGCCAATTATGGGATATGCACTGAGATTATGGAGCGCTGTGTAGGGATGAATGCTAAAGTTGAGGAGGCGCTATGCGGATCATTTGTGATTTGTATTTATGCCACATGCAGGATTGGGAGTGATCCCCTAGGGAAGATCAACAATGATCTGTCTTTAGTTATGCATCAGTGCAACTCAACTGTTAGGGGGAATAGGCAACAGGATCATTGAATCTACTGAAAATCATCAGATTGGGTAAGGATTGGACTATTGGTGAGGAGGATCAGTGCAAAGGCACGGAGTTGGTGTGAAAAGGGGTCTTTCATTAGCAGTTCACATTACTTTTTTAGAGTAGCTAAGGCGGGTCAGTGTGGAATGAACAGAGACAAGAGGGGTCTTTCATTTGCAGCTTGCATTTGTTTTTTTTATATATAAGGAAGCTTTTCTTTTGTTGTATAGAGGGGGAAGGAGTTTATCATCATGGGAGTGGATTATCATACAAAATTATTAACAAATATTGGAGTGTTGTAGTATATTTTTACAGCAATTTATAGTTATATTCTTTTCTTCTGTTACATTGGAAGTATAGGAAACAGAAAGAGTTCTCAGAGGTAATATTTAGGGAAATAGTTCAAGTGTGGAGCTTGTTGCAGATTTTGAGTTGTTTATTTACTATTATTTCATTTCAAGTAAGCTTTATTGGTTGCCAGCTTGGGTTTGGAAGCGGAGTTTGGTTAGGAATTGCAGAGGTACAGGATTTTGACTCAAGGGCTAGTGGGCTTTCCCAAACTTGGAGCGGGCTTGTTGTGGAGACCTTTAAATTGTTGCAGAGAATTTACCAAACAAACAATCTCTTTCCACTTTTATTGTTATCTAGCTCCTCCAAAGGCGCAACCCAATTAACCCCAGTGTGGCCACTCCATTTTTGAACTCTCTCTCTCTTCCCATCTCAATTTATGACATTTGAAGGCTCAACGTCATGGTGGGGTTCATGAATTTGACCATCTTCTTTCCTTCTTCTCCCTTTCTTCTCTTCCTTATCCTCAGACTTCCTTCTCCTCACACTTTCTTGCCCTCTCTCTCCTTTAACCAATATTACTCATATTTCATTGTCTCATCTTTGTTGCAACTCCCTCAACCAACACTTTCCCTTCCAACAATTAACAAAGCCAACTCCGTCATCAACTACCTCCGCTACCTCTCTTGATCATTCTTCCTCTAACCCAATCAGCAGTCACTATATTAATCTTGCTTGATCAATCTACCTCCAGCTCAATCATCAATTGCTCAAAGTCCTCAAGACTGCTGATCAAATGTGAGGTGTTAAGACCAACTCCTCAGCTCTACTCATCTGATACTCTCATGATCATTCTTTTTCTCTTCAGAATCCTCCTGCTTCTTGTTTCATTTATATTTTCCTTGTCATCCCAACATCCTCATTGTGTCTGTCTGTATTTAAACTGATTGAAGCTGTTGTGGGTAAGACATTCACATTCATTTGTTCTTTGTTTGTTAATCATCTTAAGTCAACTTCAACCCTTGTTAATCTCTCTTGTGTGCCAGATTCATTTGTACTGTTTTGAAATACATTTAATTCCTTTTTCAAAACTTATCATTCACATGGGGTATCACACCAGGGTTACGGGGGAAAACTGTCAGCCAAAAAGACAATCAGACTTGTCCAGATGTCTGCACAACTCATATGTCTTGTTGGTGTAGTGGTTAAGTAATAGGCCTATTTTCCATTATCCCAAACTAAGTTCACTATTTCAACCCACAATAGAGCCAAGAATGAATAATGATCAAGAGCTTTAGAGTTATATAATGAATTTTGAAAATATGTTATAATATCTTGTAAGTATGTTTTTTTGAGTGTTGATTATGGGATTAATGTGAGAATTATTGGCCCACAAGCTTAGTCAAAGAGCAGTACTTAGAGACAATAATCTCTTATTATTGATCCTTAATATGAGGCAGAGGCAATGGCATACTTGTGAATGTGAATGAATTAGTGAATGAATGGGTAGAAAACAGCAGGGAGAAGAGCTCCTTAAATAAAAAAGGTGGTGCTCATGTGGAGCTCATGAAATGACAAGCAAAAGGCAAAAATTCCGCCCCAAATGGGCTCTACAGGCTCTACAATCCTTGCTAATTGGTTTGGGCTTACTCAGCCCAGTTGGCATTAGTTCCTGAACCCTTATGACCAGTCTGTTCAGGTCAAATTTGGTGTTTTCACCCTTACTGGGCTGAAACAGCCCTTGTTGCTGTTCATACCCTGGCTGGTTTTCTCTTACAACCAGCCCTGTTACCCCTCTGACCATACTTACCAGATGGTTACCTTATGCAACCAGCCCCTGGCCCCTCATATGGGCCAGGGGGGACCCTGGACTCACCTTGGTCAGGTCTCAAAATCACATGGGGGGATGTAATTGGTGGGCATGCCGCCTCCCCCCCCTCTTTCCTACCTAGGTGACCAGCAGGGGTGGTCAAATCCCCCGCTGGTTGCCTGGGAAGCAATTTGCCCCAGGAAATCCATCAAAAAGAGTGGGCTGGAGGGGGATCAGGTCCCCCCAGCCCTTGGCGCCTCCCCCTTGGTAACGGGGGGGGGGGGGGGGGGGGGGGGGGGGGGAGAGCCCCCCGCTTTGCTTTGTCAAAGGGTAATCAGGTCCCCCCCACCGCATTATCCCCTCCACCACCAACAGGTGGGAGGGTGATGAAATCCCCCCCACCCTTGTTGGTTGCCACATGCAACCAACCTATTGCTGGTCCTTGATGAGGTGGAGGACCAGCCATCCTCCCTCCGCCTCACAACCAAGCAAGGGGAGGGAGGCAGGCAGTGGAAGCCAGCCACCGTCGCCGCAACCAGCCGGGTGGCGCGACCAGGGCTGCAGCCCTGCACACAGCGGGTGGGAGGACTCCAAACAGAGTCCCCTGCCCCATATGACGGCCATGCAACGGGACCCAGAGAGAGACAAGCGGCCCCAAGCGGGCCGTGACAAGGGAGGCAGCCCCAATGGGCCGCAACAAGGGAGGCAGCCCCAATGGGCCGCCAAGCCCCAAAGACCACAAAATACATACTTTAGCGGGCCAGCCTTTCTGGCCAAGTATGTCCAAAATAAATCTTGGGCCAACTTATGCCCAGATAATCCCAGCTGGCTCAGGTAGCCCATCCACCCTGGCGGGCACCAGGGCCAAAATGGGGTCTCTGGCTGGCCAGTGACTTCATGTCACCATCCAGTCCCATTTTGTGGCCAATTGAATCCCTTTATGGGAAACTTCTCTTCACCAATGAGTATTCTTGAGTTCACCTCAGTTTACATCAAAAAGAAAATATGATTCACCTTGTATTCACCATGGTGGAAAATGAATGTCACTTGTAATACCCCAAGGAAAAAACCTGAATTCACTTGAATTTTCACATTGATTCAACTGGGACTCACTTGAAATTCCTTATGGAATAAAAATTTCCAATTTAATATTGTATATTTTGATATCCCAGCTACAATTTCAGTGATCAATATTTTCCACAATGCAATGACAGCTTCATTCTGATTAATTCCAGTATTCATAAAAAAATTATTTTACAGTTTATTTCATATCACTTTTATGTAACACTACCACTTCTATAGTACAAATTTCATTGGTGTTTTTCCAGTCTTTCAGCTGTGTTTCACATCTGGTTGCATTACTGAAAAATCAGCTCCAAATAAATTTTAGTTTATCCTTCCCAATTGGACCCTACTCCCCCAGCCGGGTAAAACCATCAATGTTCCACTTTCCAAGAAAAAAAAAAGAAACAAAAGTCAAACCAAGGAGGGCAATCTTCAAAGATAAACAATAGAAGGTGTATCCTAAACCCAGAATTGAGGTTGAATTGTATCAGCAATAGGAGCGTCATCCTTGTTGTCGAGTCACTCAGCTTTTTTTTTCATTTTTTCCCCCGGGCATCTTGCCATGGCCCATTGGTCTTGTCCAGCGAGTATTGATCCTAATTCAAATCAATGGGATGAAGAAGAGGATTGCATCAAGTTTGATGCTGAAGGTGAGTGAGGGTGTCAAGGTGAAGCTGGAGAGAGAGTTAGACGCCTTGAGTGATCTTCACGATCTTGATGACATGTGGTTGCTTGATTTGACATCAAGAGAGTCACCCAATCCGGCTCCTACTGGATGTTCTTCCACTCTTTGATTGTTTCCCCTTCATCCCTGACTCCCATCCTCTCGCTTGCTCAAAAACTGGGATGGTTCTTCAATCATCAGTCAAATTAGGATCAGGCTTGTGACCAATTTGGGGTGTTAGCCTCCCGGGTTTTGAAACCTATATCAATTGTCTTTCTCTCTTGTGCATCAATGATCTCTTTAGATCTTCCAAAACTCATTACAGGATACTTTCTACTGCTATCTACACGTTTTTGAAGGGAACTGCCCAAGGTTGGAATGGGATGTTCAGGACTGCCTCTGCACAAAGTTGTGAAATTCTTGCATGCTCTCACTTTCCACATTACCACAAACTTGGTGTTTTTTTTTTGATCTCAATTTCTGACTACTCAATTGATTCAAAAAAAAAAAATTAAACAATTAAACAAACATGGTAAGTGATTATTATTATTATTGATTTATGGGTTCTCATTTTTGATATATATAGTCTTCTTTTGAGAAATCTATTGATTCAGAAGATCAAGGGTGATGGTCAAACCACATCAGAGGAGGAGGGTCAAAAGTGCAAGGATCAGAATTGATTTTAGAATGATGTCAATGGACCTGAACTACAATTCAACCTCAGAATACAAAAATATCAGATGCTTAAAGTCCTTCAATCAATCAATGTGTGTGTTTTTTTTGCAGCAGTTTCCACAACTCCCAACCTATCACTTTCAAAATTCTCATCACCATCTTCTTACCAAGCCACCATCAACATCAACATCAAACCAATGGTTTTGAATCCCGTTTTTTTTTTAAGAAAAAGAATCTCTTCAAGAGACTTCATCTTTCTTTTCTTCAACATCATTCCCCTTTGCAATCCTCACTCTCTCACTCACACCCTCATCAACAAGAACAAAAAAATATTGATGGTACTGGATTTTTCAATTTTTTCAATTTTTTTCATTTTTTTTTTTCCTCCAGCGTATTTTTTTGGAGTTTTATGCTTGATTTGATATTTTTTCCAAAAATTTAAATTGTGTGGTTAAGTAGAGAGTACGTACAGACGCTCAAACAATCTAAATCCCAAGAACAGAAAATGAATAATACATGCCTTTTATTATTTATTTTTTTTGAAAGATCAAATTTAGCCTTGAAAGAGAAGCCCAAGCATGAATGGACCAATTTAAGGTCAATTGGTCCCATTATTCTTATCTAGCCACTGTACGTACGTACGTACACTTAGAAATCCCTTCCTTCAACCCTTGAGTTTCTTCACCTCACTACCAGTGGAGTCGTCGATTGTCTT
Source organism: Puccinia polysora (assembly GCA_025617555.3). Lineage (NCBI taxonomy): Eukaryota > Fungi > Basidiomycota > Pucciniomycetes > Pucciniales > Pucciniaceae > Puccinia > Puccinia polysora. The sequence goes on along the minus strand of CM062626.1, from coordinate 3,294,579 downwards.
CATTTGGATTTGATTTTGATCAACAAAACTTTTTGTCTTTGACCACTTCTACCTCGATCCTCACGGCTGCTCAGACGCTTACCCACCTGTTTCAATCCGCAATTGAAGGCAAGACCATTCGTCAAATCAGTTCATTCCTCAGCCGGTTTAGAGGATTCATCTTTGCACACCTTGTCACTATTACTATTGTGATAATGGTGATTATGATCATCATCATCATCAGATATGATCAAGTGACCACAATCTTGGGCTACGGCAATCTTGGTGGTTGTTTTGCCCTTTTGAACATTGTAGGTTGTCTTTTGTTTCTTGGGTTCTTTGAAATTAGTCTTCAAGTTTGAATTGGATGCTTGCTTGCTTTTTGGAGCAGATACCAAAGGAATAATGATTTTGACGTGGTTTGGAATCTGATTTTTGGAGGACCAAGGCTTGTACACATTCAAGATAGTGTCACAGTACCATTCCAAGTCGCGAGATTTGGTTCCAAGCATGATATAGCTGTTGACCGTGTAAGCAGCTTTGGTTGAGCGGGAGTGGTAGACACAATTTCTCAATCTTCAGACAACTCTTGCCAAAATCAAGGAAAAACAAGGCTTGATTTGACGTACTAGCAACAAACTGTTCCGCCAGGTAACCTTGCAAAATTAGGTGAAGGATTAAGTTTTCCAATTGCTTTGGATGAAAACAAGGGCAATTGAAATAATGAAGAAAAAAACGATGAAGTATTGGGCAGTTAAGCGTTCTCATTCTTCATTTTTAGCATGCTGTCTTTAAGAAGATCAGCCAACCGCTTTAGTGAGTGAAATCTTATTGCGATTCAGTTTGTCTAGTCCCACTACCTTGGGAGCTAGATGGGTTGTCAAATCATTGAAATCTTGGTCAACTTGGCGGGTTTGAATGATTTGAATGATTGAAGGCCTGACGCCACGCATTGAATCCCCTAGTTGGATCATTGTTATTTGGCCATTCATTCTAGTTATGTAAACAACAACGTGGCAGATGTGACAAGCTTGTATTGTCAAGTCATCGTATAGGATTTGAGAAGGATCTTGTTTGCAATTGTCACAATTTTTACAGGGCTCAGGAGAGAAAGGTAGAGGATTTCCAGAGTTGCAAGTTGAGCGGGAGGTTTTGAAATAGTTGGCAAAGAGGGTACTACGACAGTGTTCCACTTTGACAGCGTATCGGGCCATAGAGTAAACTGCAGGGGGTGGCAAGACACCACGTCAAAAAACTGGGTTGTGACCAAGATGTCAAAGAATATGAAGGCCTATACGTTTTGTGATCCCATCAGTCTCGGAGGCAACCATTCCAGAGAGTGGGATAAGATCACTTTTTTTCAAAAAGAGAAAACAGTCCAAAACATGCCCATCACGTCCAGCACAACCTGATTCTTGATAATAACCTTCAGTACTTTTTGGAAGCGTATGATGGATCACGAAGCAAAAATGAGGAGCGTTGATACCTAAACTAAGAGAGACAATAAGCGGGCCTTGAAACCTATCTGAATCAAAGGAAGACGGTTTGGATTACTTGAACTCGTCTTACCCATCCCAAGTGGATTCTATGTATTTGCTTATGTGGGACTGATGGAAGGACTCAGACGCAAAGCATCAGCGTGAGCAGTTGTCAGACCTCCAAGTTGCACCAAAATCCTCCTGTTCAGATGCATGCATCCGAACACTAACATTTTCATGCAACTTCCATGCTTTAATCCAAGTTGCACCAAAATCCTCCTGTTTGGATGCATGCATCCAAACACTAACATTTTCATGCAACTTCCATGCTTTAATCCAAGTTGCACCAAAATCCTCCTGTTTGGATGCATGCATCCAAACACTAACATTTTCATGCAACTTCCATGCTTTAATCCAAGTTGCACCAAAATCCTCCTGTTTGGATGCATGCATCCAAACACTAACATTTTCATGCAACTTCCATGCTTTAATCCAAGTTGCGCCAAAATCCTCCTGTTTGGATGCATGCATCCAAACACTAACATTTTCATGCAACGTCCATGCTTTAATCCAAGTTGCACCAAAATCCTCCTGTTTGGATGCATGCATCCAAACACTAACATTTTCATGCAACATCCATGATTTAATCCAAGTTGCACCAAAATCCTCCTGTTTGGATGCATGCATCCAAACACTAACATTTTCATGCAACTTCCATGCTTTAATCCAAGTTGCACCAAAATCCTCCTGTTCGGATTCATGCATCCGCACACTAACATTTTCATGCAACTTCCATGCTTTAATCCAAGTTGCACCAAAATCCTCCTGTTTGGATTCATGCATCCGAACACTAACATTTTCATGCAACTTCCATGCTTTAATCCAGGTTGCACCAAAATCCTCCTGTTTGGATGAATGCATTGTAGCATGATGAGACGTGTTGAAATACACTTTGGTGAGGATGTAGCACAGTGAGGAGTGTTGAAATACACTTCAGTGGGAGTGTAGAAGGGTGAGGTGTGTTCAAAATTAGGTCAGGAGTGTTGATATCCACTTTGATGAGAGTTTAGCAGGGTGAGGCCTGTTGAAAATTGGGTAACAATTCTTCAAATTCACTTTTGTCAGGGTTGGAATGGTGAGTAGTGTTAGAAATTGGGTAATAATTGTTCAAATTCACTTTGGTGAGGGTGTGCAGGGTGAGGAGTGTTGAAGTGCACTTGGGTGAGGGTGTAGCAGGTTGAGGTGTGTTCCAAATCAAGTGAGAAATGTTCAAAAGTTGGTGAGGTTTGTTCAAAATTGAGTGTGGTTTTCAAAGCATTGATTGAAGTGTGGTTTAATCATTTACATATACCGGTGTTGTGTAATTTAACCTTGGTGGTGGGGCTCAATTCACCTAGACCACACTTGGGTTCTGTCAGCCCAAATTTTCATGCCTGGCCTACTATATGGGAGTGCACATCACTGCACTGGCAACGGTGAAACTACAACCACATAAGAGTGTAGTCCCTCCTCTGCCCACCCTCTCATGTGGATGAAATACACACTATGATGAGTCTGTAAAGTAACTTCACTCTTTTTATAAGAAACAAGTTTCTTGTATCAAATAAATGTTGCTTTGTAAGTCTAAGATATTGTCAAACAAAGATTGTTGGGGAGTTGCTCTGGTCAATGTGAATTGGCCTTTGCATGCTGGGGACATTGGTTCACATGCGCGAATGAGTCCATTAAGGAAACCGTGCAATGTGTGGGCTTTTGTTGTTGATATTGATTGTTTCTTTGGGCTGTGGCCGCTCCATGCTCAATGGGCATTCCTTCCTAGATCTGATTTGAAGTCAAATAGGCTTGAATCAAAAATTAATGCAGGCAGGAAATGGCATAAATGTTTTACAGGGGGGCATTTTGAATTTGTACAAATGATTGTTTAAGGCTTTGACTGAAAATCCAAGCTTTTAGCCTTTGAACATAGGTTCAAATTGGATTGGTTGTAGTGACAGAAATAGAAGGGGTTTTTTTGAGATTATGAGTAAAGAGAATCTTCTGAAAAAAGATATCCCCACCAGGATGATTAGTGCAGAAATCCAACTAAATAAAACATGTGGATCAAACAATGAATGCAAAATAAAGGCAACTAAGGCAGCTCCTCAGGTGAGTATTGAGAAAGCATACAATAAACCCTGAAAAGAGAAAGCTATTTAAAATCAATGATTGTTGTGGTTTAAACACATTAGCACCTTTTATGCAGAAAATTGATTGATATGAAGTAAATGGAACACAATAAACCCATCTAGGATGGGAGAATGAGGAAGAATAAGATTTATCTTAGAAAGGAAGATTTACCACCACATGCCTTGACAGTTGTTGAGGAGTTTGTTGAAATGAGTCGGTGCTCTAAACTGAATTGGAGATTTGCCTTGCTTTTCTTCTGGAAGTCTCTGCCTGGCTGTCTTGTTTTATCCTAGTATGATTCTTCTTCCCATTACTGTTTACAAGTGCCACCTTGGGTTTGTTTCAACCCTCCATGTGAGACATTTTGGGAGATATCTATTCAAATTCTGCATTTCCTGGCAGAGATATCCATGTTTTTTACATGGAATAAATATTTGAAGAATGAAAAAAAAGGCTTTCCTGTAAAACCGTATCCATAAAAGCTTTTAAAATAATTGAGTGAACTGTGAGTTTATTTGAGGTTTTTCCCTTGTGAAATTATATGAGGGAGATCTGTGCATTGAAAAATACTCCTGGGTCATTCAAAATCCCTTGAGCTCTATGGCATTCATGTGCTAAATTAAGGTTTTTTTACCAGGTACAAAGCCCATGTTGCCAGCTCTGAGATGGGTTAGCTAACTCCAAGGATTAGCTTGAAGATGGGATCCTTGGACAATGCGTGATTGCACTTTTTTACCCACAAATAAAGTGGGGCCTGTGCCCCAGGTGCACCAGCAAAAAGAAAGTGAACTGTGAGCTGATTTGAAGTGATTCCCTGGCAAATTCATAGTGACACTGGCGGACACTTTTTGTTACATTTATTTTTGGTGAAATGCTGGGAAGAGTGTAACACTCATCTCTGAACAGAAAATTCCTTTGGATTTTGCTATAACTTGCTTTATTTTTTTCTCTGTTCATTTATATATTTTTTTGTTGGGATAAAGTCAGCACCAATTTCATTTGGCATGGGGAGGGCATTTATGTTTTCATGTATGGATACTCACATCTGTTACATAGAATCTTGATAGCCTGAAATCTTGGTCTTGGAAAAAATGCCAACTGTTTGTAGGGGATGCGGAGCTTTGTGAAATTATAATTTTCAAGCTGTGAAAATTGAGAATTGCAAAAACTGAGAATGGTTTATAACCATTTTGATTTTTCCAACAAACAAACTTCCTTTACAAATCAATTTCCCTGTAAAAAAATCAACACGTTTCACAAAATTGATTTTTTCCAGAAATAGTTCTTGTTTTATCTTGGTGGAAATGGCAGAATTAAAAGTTCATGATTTGGGAAATACAGATGAATTCCAATTTCCAAAAAGGTGAAATCAAGGTGATTCTCATTTTCAGCAGCTGTGAAATCTTCTAAACTTTTGTTTTCCATAAAGGTGAAACCCACAAGAAATATTGTGTACAGCATTGTGAAAAATTGAATCAATCATTGTGAATTCATGGGGAATGTTTTGATACTTATGGGGGACAAAAGTGGCCACAAAAGTGACTTCCTGTCACTGGTCAGCCAGAGACCCCAATTTGGCCCTGGTGGGGCCTTTTAAGGCCCGTGTCCCAAAAGACCTAGAAAAAGTGTTTTGGTGCACAAATCCCCAAAACCAATAACATCCACATAGGACCACGTGGCCAACGTGATGTCCAATGGGCTGTGGAGGCCCATTTGTGCATCCCATTTGTATTACACAAAAATATGCACATTACCTGAGTGCATCCGTATTTTAACAATTAAAAACTTGATAATATATATTATCAAGATGGAGATCCAATAAAACTTTAAATTAAGTTATGAGGACTCAGAGGCGTCCAATTTATTTATATGGAACTTCCCAATATGTTCAATTCCTTTGGGAACAATTCTAGTAATTAATTCCAGCCATACTCTCCACTCTCTATAAATGATTTTAATTTGATCCCTCTTTGGGATGTAATTATAATTGAATATACTTCACAGGGCCTGGAGAACTTCCACTCAGAGGAATATGAGATCAGCTTTAAATTATAGGCAATGCAATATCATTTCCAAAATATACATACCTTATATGTATGATCTCTCCCAAGGTACTCTGAACCAGGAATGAAGAAAGTACATTCTAAGGCTATAAATTTATGGTTATTTAATCTTTCTGGGGTGTTCTAGGATCTCTTAACCGTCCTTTTGACTGATTTTAAGTCTTAGGATAATTTAACTAAACTTTGGGGTATGCAATTAGAACCTTAAAAATTGAAATCACCCCAAATGAGTACTAGTACCCTATCCCTCATTGGGTATGATTTATTGGGGTTCTGAGCCCTTGTGGAAAAAATCAGGGGGAGCCTAGCACTCCCCTGATGTTTCCTTGAGTTTTCTGAGGGCTCATTTCACCTTTAAAGAGGAGTTTCCTTACCCTTTAGCCCCTTCCTCAGTTATTTATTATATATTATTGATCAAAGAATAAAGCAAGAGTTAACAAGCCCATTAAACTTAATCTAAAAAAGAAGATTGAATGAGGTCTTAAACATTAGTATTATAATCAATTAATAATCAATTTATCAACTCCCAGTTTGTGTGGTAAGTCCTTTTCAGTTGTAACATTTATTGTTACCTTAAAGGTTGTGGGTTTACTTTGTAAGCATGGCTCCTTTTGGCTTTATTCAGTTAGAGCCAGGTCCCTAATCTCTTTATAGAGATCAAGGTGTGGCCTTTTTACTCACAATACTCCAATATTGATTGATCTGTGTTGTTCTGTAACAGTATTACTGTTTTATTAAGTCAAAAACTGATTTAATTATTGGTTTATATCTTAATTCTTGCTGGTTTAACCACAGCCATTATAGCTATAGAATTTAAGCCCTGACAAAAACCTGTACTTCTTCAGGGTAATTTGATACAAAAACCACTTGGATTAACCCCCATACCCATTTCTACATCTCAACCAACCTCCCAACCTATTCCTCCTTGAAACATCCCCTCACACTTTTAAGGTACATACTGTGAAAATTTGGACCCACAGGAGCATCCCAGAAACCAGGGAGGAGGAATGAAACAATTGTGCATATGTATGCGGGAACAACCATAGCCCATTACCTATAAATAGTTATCATGTTTTTTTCTTCCATTGACTCTTTTCCTTTCTTCTGTTGCCTGATTCTCCCCTTTGTCTTACTCACCACCATCAGGTTATGCTCCTCAGTTCATCTCCCTCTCATCTACTTTGTTGCACCCCTCTGATTCCTACTTGGGCCGTTCCCCCAAAGGTGAATAGGATGAATCCTTTCTTCTTTGTTCTATTTTTCCTTGATCTTCTGTCTGTGCCCAACTCAACTGAATGTTATTCTTGAACAAATTCCAATTATGGTCTGATTCTCCCAGTTTGTTGTTATTATATAGCCTTGGGTCAGGAAGTGTGTCACGGCCTGTGTGCTCAGCATTAGGTGGGACAGGCTCAGCACACTGGGTGCAGACGGCTGCACTCCACTCAGATTTTCCTGTCACACAACCACCCCACGTACTATAGGGAAATCTTAGATGATAAGGAGAGCAAAGGAAGAGACTGAGTGCAAGGGCAAGCACAATATAGTGAAGCCAACTGCAAAGTGCAAACTTATGATTGGGTAATTCACCACACAGTGAGAGGGATGAATTGTTCCAATGGAAAGGAAACTAAAGCCAAGCCCAATGTGATGACTGTATTTAGCAAAATGCAAGAACCTATGAAATTAACTAACTGAGAAGAAAATCTTCAGGCAAGCGGGGTAGCCTTTATAAGTTAATCCGAAGTGACTAGATACAACCTGATGTACTGACAACTACAGTCAAGAGTAAATGAGGCAATGAATGAAATGAAAAGATTGGGAAATGAAATAAAAGTATAGAAATCTCCAATTTCATAACTTAGATGCAAGGCAAATAGAGTCTGAGGTTAAAAGGGCATAAATGATGGAATAGGAAGGAGTGACATGAGAGACAATGCAAACATGAGGATGTAGTTTATGCAGCGTAAGGGACTAGTCCAATTGAAAACTATACAGTTGGTGTGGCTAACAAGCATGGGTGCAAGCTAGAGAGATTGCATGACCAGGAATGGGAACCCAAGGGCTATTGATACCCAGGGTGGAAGAGCAGAGCTCAAATGGATGGTTGACTGGAGTAGAGTTAACTGCAAGATTTAAAATTAGGTTTTGATTTAGTTGCTGTCAGCCACGAGACAGTTAGACTTGTCCAAATGTCTGGAAACTCATATGTCCTGCTGGTATAGTGGCTAAGTACTAGGCTCACTTCCCAGTATCTGATACCAAGGTCACTGGTTCAAACCACAAAGGAGACAATAATGAAAATGTTGAATAGTTTTTTAATTATATAGTAAATCTTAATAATATTATATAATGTTTTATAAGTATGTTTTTATGAGTATGGATTATGGAATTAAAACCTTGATAATTTATATTATCAAGAAGGGGACCCAATATAACTTTAAATTAAGTTATGAGGACTCAGATGCGTCCCAATTATTGATATAGAAGTTCCCAAAGTGTTTCCTCTCTTTGGGAAGGAGTTACAGTAATCATATTAACCCATACTCTCTATACTGTATAAATTGATTACACATTATCCTTCTTTGGGATGTAATTATAATTAATACTCCCTCTGTACACTTAATACACCTTACTGAGCCTTGAGAGCGTTCACTCAGAGGCTTTAATTGTAAGCTATGAACCTTCTAGTAGCACTGCCAAGAGTATATACCCCTTATAGGTATAGTATAATTATAAATTAATTAATTATTTAATACTATCCCCTTTTGGATGTAATAATGCTTTAATATACTTCACTGAGCCTTGAGTGTGTCCACTCAGAGGGCTCAGAGTTCATCTGTAGGCTGTAAAACTTTTAATAAACATTGCAAAGAGTATACATACTCTATGTGTATAGTATGAGCTAAGATACTTATAATTAAAATTAAATTATTTGCCAAGGTACTAAGCTACATTAAATCAATATAAATAATCATTATGATGGAATCTAAGGCTTCTATACCGTTCATCTGAGTGATGTATAAGTCCTAAGACCCAGTAAGTAACCTTTTAGTAAGTAAAATGAAAACTTTACCTTGAAAATCCTTCCCAATGGGTACTAGTTCTTCATTACCCATTGAGAATGATGTAATGATGTCTTGGGCCTTTGAGGACGAAACCAAGGAGAGCCTGACACTCCCCTGGTGATTACTAGAGTCCCCTGAGGGCTCCTGTTACCTTAAAAGAGCAGGGTCTTTACCCTATAGCCCTTTCATCATCCATTATATATTATTATTTGAACAAGAATACAAGCAAGAGTTAACAAGCCCATTAACCTTAATCTCAAAAAGAAGATTGACTGGGGCTATAAACTTTGGTATTAAATTCAATCAATAACCTATCTGGCAACACCAATTTCGAGTGGAAGGTCTCACTTGAATAAGTAACCCCTGTGTGTTACTCTTTAAAGGGTGTGAGATTATTTATAAGCAAATCTCCTTTTGGTCTTAATCCTTTAAGACTAAGGCCCCTTACCTATTATAAAGGTTTAAGGTGTGGCTATTTACTCATAATACCTTGGTATTATTCGAGTCTGTAAACTTTTAAAGTTGCTGTTTGGAATATACAAGTCAAAACTAATTTAAATATTGGTTTGTCTTTATTCTTTTGCAGGTTTAACCACGGCTAGGTATAGCAATAGAGGTTAAATCCCTGACAGTTGCCAAGAATGGAAGTTTGTTATGCAAGCAAGAGTCAATAAGAGTAAGGCACCATTGATTTTGTGCTTCTATTTGTGTAATGCGTATGGACTGAGGTAGATGGTACTGAGGAAAGGATATGTCAAAGTGAGGGAGACAATAATCCTTAAACTTGAAGCATGAAAATTACAGAACTCTTGGAGTTTTGTATTGGAACCAAGCACCAACTTACCTAACAAGGCCAACAAAGCCATTGCAAATAACGCATCGCCAACAGAAAGAGCCAGGTTGCCAGCCACATACACTATCATGCATTGTGAGCTGTTATTCCCTATCTAAGCCTTTGAAAATGTGGAATTGAACATGCCAGAAAGTAAATTGTATCTAGCGCCGCCCCCCTTTTCCTTTTTTTTTAAATGATGAGCAGGAGCAAGGCGGCTGAGCTTGTGCCCCCTGGTAAATTCAGTCACAGGAGAAAACCGCCTACCTCCAGGAACAGAAAAACTTCTGACCTGCCACAGTCAGAAAAAAAATGAGCAACCTGGAGGTGTTAGAAGCATGCAACATTGAGAACCAGTCCAAGTTCTTGACTCAGGCGCCAGAAAGGAAAGGGCCCTTATAAAATTGGTAGGAAGGGACAGTTTGATTGAGGAGAAGAAGTGTTGGTATCCAACTCAGATAAAGAGCCGGTTATTCCAAAACCAAGGGTAAATAGAAAATTGCCGGACAAGGCTACACCTCCACAAGCAGCTTCATGATACCAGAGCCTTTGAGGATAAATCAGCAATCCCCTCCCCTGAGCCAGGGGACAAGATTGAGAAAAAAAAGGGACCACAGGAATTCAATCTATGGGGAGATGATCAGGATGGCCTGGTATCTCCAGGGAGGCTTCAAATTCTTAGAAGAAGAGAGGGCCAATAGGGCCAAGAGGGGTTGAATTTGTAATTAGAATCAGAAATTTTACTAGATAGATTTTGAGATAGTTTATTTAATGAGACTCTTCACATTAAGAAGGGAGTGATACACACCAGAAAATATTTTATAGAAGGCTTTGCCTCCATAGATAAAAAATGTTCTTGTATGGTTTCAGAAGGTTTGACTTTGAAATCCATTCTGGCTAGTTCTTTGACACATATAGAGGACTTGAAAAATAAGACATTAGAGCTAGACTTGAAAAAAGTGCAGAAAAGTGATTTAAGTAACTTGGGTGACAAGTTAACAAATATTAGTGACTCTTTGAAAGAATCATCAAAAGAATCTATGAAAACTAAGAAGGATTTCAACTCACTGACCTCCATGGTGTTACAACTGAGTCATTCATTAGAGCTGTTAGAACATAAGTTTGATAAAAAATTGATTTCTTTTAAAGAAGAAAGATTGAAATTTCAAGTTGTGTTGGAGGAGAGTCCAGAGGAATTAGGTACCAATTTTTATAAATTAAATGTGAAAAATTAGAGCACAAAAATGAAAGGCTTGTTATTTTGTTTTTATCCCCCCCCCCAAGAATACCACAGTCATGCCATGGAACCCAGAGTCCAAGAAGAGGTGCGGAAAAAAGGCAAATCTGTTACACAGGACAAGGATCTGGGGCAAGATTCTGGTGGAGGTGGGGTGCTAAACAGATATTACAGGGATTGCCAAAGACAAAATAATGGCCTGATTTCTCTGGGGAGGGTGAGTATGATCATACAAAATTTATTTCCTGTATTGAAATCCTGAAAGAAGAAACAGGACTACCTGATACCTTGATTACTAGAAGTTTGGGAATTCTTTTTAAGGGAATGCCTCAGATTGGTATTGGGACAGAAAGGAGTGCAGTAGGTTTACAAGATTTGGACTTTTGGACAAAAATAAATAAATTAAAAATTTGGTACCTCTAATTGGAAGATTTAATGCTTGAATGCCTTCAACAGTGATAGATTCTGAGAGAAATAGGTTTTAACTGAATTTTATTGAATGAGAGAAGTTAAGACTAGAAAGGACATGACACCATCTAAGAAACATCTGGATTCAGTTGAGAGACAAAGAACAAGAGGATAATTGAAGAAAACAATAGATGAAAAGGATATCAGAAATCATACCAGAAAATTCACGATGAGCAATGAGTGAATCACTAGGGATTAGTATGGATGGACAATAAAGATTTGAATTGGAGAAAATGAGTCGGGAGTTTGTGGCTGAGAGGTGGTTGTTGAATCAAAGAGATGAAGTTGAGATGTGAGGAGATTGAGATTTATAGGAAGGAAAGAGAAGCGTGAAGCGGACAAAAGAGGTAAAGAAATTCAGGAGGAAAGAAAAGAAAAAGATCACACTTCCGAGAAAGGAAAGAAAAAGGAAAAATAAGCAGAGACCCTGGGTCAAGCCCAGGAGTGTTGATGAGTAAGGCCAAGGGTCCACAAGCTGAGAGCGCGGGTAAGTGCGCGGGTGCGGGCAGTCAGAGTATGGCGGGCTTAACTGAGTAGAGAGGTAGAGTCACAGTGACGTTGGGGGAGACAATTTAGGAAGAGGATTTGACAATAGGTTTGGTCACCAAGACCAGACTGGATTTGATTTCAAGCAAACAAAAATAAGTGTGAGAATTTGTGATAAAGTGATGAGGAAATGAAATTAAAACAACAAACAGAGGGCTAATCTGGCTGAGATCACAGAGCTAATTATTGATTTGATGTGAGAGATATCAGTCAGAGTAGGTAGAGACAAGCCAGACAGAAGTCTTTGGAAGACTCCACAGAGCGCCTTGAAGGACATGCATAAGAATTCTATGAGTTTGAGTTGATAGATGAGTTGGTGAATCAGTTCTTACAATGGTCAGACTGGCTGCCTGCGGATTGCAATTGAGTTCTAGCTTGAAAGATTTTGAGTAGAGAACAAGAGAAGGTGGTTGATTTGATGTGTTGTATTGAGTTTTGATAGTTGTTCTTGATTGTCCTCCACGTTGAAACAACAGTTTGGATAGATCTTGTTAGTTGGAACCAGGAGAGAACATGGCGGTACCAAGATTGAAGTTTCCACACCAGACATACGAGAACTTTGGTGAAATGTGAGATTAAGGAGGATTGAGACAGTACAACCAAGGTATCCAACTATGCAAGTCACCATGAGAAATGGAAATAAGAAAAAAAAATAAATAGAATAAAAAGGAAAGAAATAACACATAAGCAAAAGACTTAGATTCCAACAGGCCTGCTCAACTCATAAATCAATGAAACAAAGAGCTGAATGCATTGAAAAGCCAATTTTTAGAAGTTTTATTTGTGGCCTTAGTCAAGGCATCCACTTTCATCAAGAGAGAAGGAATTAGTTTGAGTTCAATTAGGCCCTTCTCATAGTCATTCCAAAGGCTTTTGGTTTTGAGATTGATGTGTTTTGATTTTGAGATAGATCCAAAATTTTTTATTTTTTCTTCTAGTCCTTCATTTTTGATGAGATGGAGAGGAAATTTGAGCTTAGTTCTATAAACCTCTTTGATGAGTTGCTGCAACCAGAAAGCTTCCAAGTGGCAGCGTGATAGTGCCACACATTCAGACTTGGTGGATGAGTGTGTGATACTTTGTTGTCTTCTAATTATCCAGTATGATGGAATTCATTTGAAGGAGCAGATGAACCCAGTTTGAGAGATCCTTGAAATGGGTTCATTTCCCCAGGTGGCATTGCTGAAGAAGATGAGTTGGTCTGAGATCAATCAATTTCCTAGGGTGAGGCTTAGATCTTTGGTGTGAGATAGATACTTCCACACGTGGCATACCTTGTTCCAATGACTTAAATCTGGTTTTTTGAAATTTTTGGCTAGGCTGGGTACAGCAAATCTGATGTCTGGGCAAGCAAGGCGGCAATGAAATTCAACCAACCAATTGGAGAGCAATAACTGATGTTCAAGTCCAAGAATGTTTGGTGATTGTCATCATTTTCTGGTGGTAGATGGAGGCTGGGAGTGAGAGGTGTGGAAACAGCTCTGCAGTTGGTCATATTCATTTTTCTTAGACCTTTGTCAATGTGAAGAGGTAATGACAGTTGAATGAGTCCATCCTTGCAAAAAAACTTCATTCCTGGTAGAGTGTTGGGTTTGTGAGCTGATGAATTTTTGAACTTGGCTAGAAAACCCTCTTTGAAGTGATCAATGTCAGCCGCCACCAGCAAGTTGTCCACATGAAAGAAGATGGAGGAGCTCCCATCATTCCCAATGAAAAATCCTGGGTCACAATCCGATTTGGTGAATAATTGAGATTTGATCCAGTCACTTAGCATGCGGTACCAGTTTCAAGGGGCTTGTTTGAGTCCATACAGGGACTTCTTGAGTCAAAGGTCTTTGTATTTGCGGTTTCAACCAAAAGGAGTCTTGATGAAAACTTTTTTTTCAAGTTCAGAGTGCAAAAAAGCACCCTTGACAATGAGTTGCAAAAGCTTCAGGCCTCTGTCAGTGGCATAAGTCAGAACTTCACGCAAAGAAGCCACTTTACCAGTGGGTGCATACTTCTCAAGGTAGTAAAGACTGTATCTTTGACTGAATCCCTGAAAACATATTTGTGTTTTGTAGGTTTCAGGCTCACCGTGTGATTTGAGGTTGATCTTGAAAACGGGAACCATATTCAGGGGGGTAGTAACCTCATCATCATCTGCTTCCTCCAAAATGTCTTGATCTTCAATTGTAGCAAATTCTTTAGCTGCAGATTCTTGCCAGTGAGGGATTTGCATGGCTTCTTCAAGAATTTTAGTTATTTGGTCTGAGAAGAATCCATATTGATCCAGCTTAGAGAGTTTATCTTGATATTGTAGCGTGGCTCCCAGATTGTGCTTGACCAATAATTAACAGACGGAGATTTTGTTGCTTTCAATCTCTGAGGTCTCACTCTGTGATTCATCTTTCATTTTGCAGATCTCTTGAGCGGGAGATGCACTGGGTGGATTGATTGAGGGGAGTTTTGGAGATTCTGTTTGATTGTGTTTGTTGGAGATTTTGATTGGTGTTTGATTGTTGAAGATGATGTGTTTTGTGTTGATGATTTTACCGGTTGAGTTTATGATTTTGTAAGAGAGAAGTTCTGGATTGAAAACAACCAGGATTCCTGAAGCTCCTTTTTCATCTAGTTTGGACCCTATTTCAGTGTGGCTGATCTTGTAGGTGAGAGAGGAGCCTATGGGATTTTTAGGTAGATCTTTCCTGTGCATCTTCACCCAAGGTGAGTCTTTATACTTTTGGTTTGGGATTTGATTCAGCATGACACAGAATCCTTTAATCACCTTGTTCCAACAGGATTTTGGTAATCCCCAGTCAGAGATGGTAGCTCTTGCAGCTTTGATCACTTTTCTATTTGCTGGATCAACTCTGCCTTTGTGTTGTAAGTGGTAGGGTTTTCCAATGATTTGATTGATCTGGTGCCTTTTATAGTAACTTGGAATTTTGGAATTCACAAACTCCCCAGCACAGTTGGAGCAGACTTCTTTGGGGTAGCAATTTGTCTTTTGATGTTCATTTTAAATGATGAAGATGATTATGTTGGCCAAGTCGCTTTTTTGCTTTGAGAAGAAAGCTTTCCAGATATCCAGAGTAGGAGTTGATAAGATTTAATATTTGTTTAAATCCACCCTTTTCAGTGGGATTGATTGGTCCAGTTAGGTCCAGATGTATTTTTTCAAAACATTTTGAGGCGGTGATCTGCTGAAGAGAGAACGGCTTTTGAGTGATCTTGGCCTTGTTACAGCTCCAAAACTCAAATGCGTCTTTATCAGCCAAGGGAATGGTGTATTTCAGAAATTTTTACATCCGTCCTAAACTGCCATTTCCCAGAAAGAAATGAAGATTCATAAGTTTGGCTTGGGAGTAGTGTTAGGAATACCACTCAATCTCACACTTGAAGGATGACTACTCTCTCTTTGACTGCTATGCTCTGAAACCTGTCCCCAGAAGATCCCCCCGGGGGTCTTTGACTCTTCTTGAGAGAGGGACTGGCCAACGTAGGGGAAGCCTCCCCTTTTGTTTCCATTGATTTCTTTTCTTGTCTCTTTGTCTTTACTTCTTCTTTGGTTACTTTCTTTTCCTCTTGTTCTCTTTATTCTTTTCCTCATCATTCAAATCTATACGTTGTGGTGCTCTTTTATGGACGCGAGTCAGGAAAGGGCTGCAGGCGGCGCGCTCAGCAATGGGAAGGGCCTTGTCGCAGCTAGCCGCGCTGCGGGCTCAGCAGCAGTCAGGTAGGCCCAGCAGCGGTTGGGTTGGGCTCAGCACCTTGAGACGGGAGACAACGGATTGCACGGACCAGAAAGCTTGCGCGGATTGGAAAGCTTGCTTGGGTTGGAAGGCTTGTGCGGATCGGAAAGCTTGCGCGGATTGGACGGCTTGCGCGGACCAGGTGGACCGCGCATCGCAAGACGCGCGGATTGGGTCACGCGGGTATGTGGATACCTGGAACAGGTTGTTGGGCGGACGCGCGTGGGCAGGCAAGCTGGGCGTACGTTGATATTGAGGGGCATGGGTTATGGGGCAAGGGATGGAGGGGTAGGATTGGGCTAGGGTTCTGTGCTTAGGGGTTTTATTTCATCATTCTTGCTTACTTGTGGTTGTACTTAGGTTAGGGTTGAGAGGGAGGACTTAAATACTTTGCTCTCAACTCCGGGTTGTAGAGGGGGGGGGGAAACACTTCACTTCACTTCACGGACTGGATTGCACTCTAGGATATCACTTTTTATGGCATTGGATTGGATTGGATTGGAAAGGAAGGAATTCATCTTATTATTGCTCTCTCTCTCTCCCTCTCTCTCTCTTGAACGGCTGCATTCAATCTCCTTACAGACGCTTTGATCAATAACTTCCAGAACTCAAGGACGACTTAAGGGGAGTTGCCCCTAAAGTTTCCACATCTGGGGGTCTGGCCGGGAACAATCTTTTGTCAAAGTCTCTCAAAGGTACTCACGGATGCTACCAACAGCTGCTTCTCTTCCTTCCTCCTCCCACGGCTTCCACGCTACCCCATGGATTTACCCGCATATTCGACTCAACATTGCGGAAGTGGAGCGATTCATCTTGCGGTATGAAAAAATTGCGGACTCTGAAGGCGTTTTGGATTTTGAGAAGGCGCGCCATGTTGTCCTGTTGATCAAGGACGTGGAAGCGCGTCGGGATGTGGAGGAGATGGATGGCTACCTGAACCTGGATTGGCCGGAACTGAAGGAGGACATGCTGGCAAGATGGGGGAGGCGCGGTTCTTGCTTTTGGAAGGACAATCTCAAGCCATCCGCGGAATTGGGTTACAAGGCAGGCGCCCGCGACGGGACCCGGTTGCAAGCAGAAGTGGACTACGCGGAACTGGAGTACTACAGGGCAGAGTATGTTCTGGCCCCACCACCGGCAACCATCTCTTGGGCTAGCAAACTTGCAGAGGTGGAAAGGGGCCTTGAGGCCTATCTGGAGAGTATTCAGTCTCCCAGCGCGTCTGCGCCCCGCGTTTGCGCAAATGGGGAGGACAACAACCGTTGGCAGACGGGACAAAGGGACCGGACAGCGGATTCAAACACGAAATTGGTTTCCCCAGTGGGGGCTAAGAACGTGTTGGGGAAGCGGGAATTGATGGAACCGGTGCGGCCTACTGACAGGAAGCGGGCAAGGAAAACGGAACGGGAAATGGATGCTCCGTGCGGTTTGGGAATTGGCAAGCGGCGGACGGATCTTGCAAAGAAGGTACACGCGGCGGCGGAAGAGACGGACCACGCGTTGGAGAATCACAACCCGAGCCGGACCTCTTTAACGGCGGGGAGCGCGCATTTCGAAAGGGTAGTGGCAGCAACGGAAAGGACGGGCGCGTAATGGACAGATGGTGGGGCGGAGCGGAAGGATCAAGTGGTCACGCGCGGTCTGGCGGGCAGGGAGCGGTCAGAAATCTCTGGAGGGGAGAACAAGGCCGCAAGAACGGCAAAGGGCGAGGAATGTTGTGTGGACGGGGTGGGGGAGGAGAGAGCTGGGATTGAAAGGGTTTCAAAGCCTCTTTCCTCCTCCACGGCAGGTTTCTGTAAGGACGTCTGGGGGTGTTCTCTTTTTTTGGGTTTTGCGCGCGGATGGGCTCAAATTTCAAAGGATGCAGGAAGTTCTTGGCGGCGGGAGGTGCACCTAGGCAGTCTTGGAAAACAATTTGCAAACAAGGTCCCTGCAGGATTGGTTGAGGCAACGCTCCGCGGATCTGGCAATGGGTGGGGAGCGGTCGGCTGAGGACAGTGGCAAAGTTGGGGGGGAGCTAGCGCGGGGTGGAAGGTTGGAGTTGGGACGCAGGACGCGGGCTCAAAAAAAAAAAAAAATCTCTTGTTCCTTCTTATCTATTCATTCTTCATTTTCTGTCTCCCCATGTACTCTTGCGGATACTCTCACTGGCGCGGATTTCTCACCTTCAGACTCTCACTGGCGCGGATTTCTCAACTTCAGACTCTCACTGGCGCGGATTTCTCACCTTCAGACTCTCACTGGCGCGGATTTCTCACCTTTTCCGATTTCTCACTGGCGCTGATCTTCTCTCTCCAAGGCGCGGATATTGCGCGCGGTTCTTATTCTTGCTCAGGGACTCACAATCCCAAAGGCTACTCAATCGCGCACAACTTATGTCTTTTTTTTTGTGTATAGGCGCTAAATACAAAGGAGAAAGGATAACTACAGAAGGTGAGATGGTGGGAGATCTCTGGGGACAGAAATCAAGTTGGGGGGGATGTGGTGCTCTTTTATGGACGCAAGTCAGGAAAGGGCTGCAGGCGGCGCGCTCAGAAATGGGAAGGGCCTTGTCGCAGCTAGCCGCGCTGCGGGCTCAGCAGCAGTCAGGTAGGCCCAGCAGCGGTTGGGTTGGGCTCAGCACCTGGAGACGGGAGACAACATATTGCACGGACCAGAAAGCTTGTGCGGATCGGAAAGCTTGCGCCGATTGGAAAGCTTGCTTGGGTCGGAAGGCTTGCGCGGACCGGAAAGCTTGCGTGGATCGGACAGCTTGCGCGGACCAGGCGGACCGCGCATCGCAAGACACGCAGACCAGGCGGACCGCGCATCGCAAGACACGCGGACCAGGCGGACCGCGCATCGCAAGACGCGCGGATTGGGTCACGCGGGTACGCAGATACCTGGAACAGTTTGTTGGGCGGACGCGCGTGGGCAGGCAAGCTGGGCGTACGTTGATATTGAGGGGCATGGGTTATGGGGCAAGGGATGGAGGGGTAGGATTGGGCTAGGGTTCTGTGCTTAGGGGTTGTATTTCATCATTCTTGCTTACTTGTGGTTGTACTTAGGTTAGGGTTGAGAGGGAGGACTTAAATACTTTGCTCTTGACTCCGGGTTGTAGAGGGGGGGGGGGAAACACTTCACTTCACTTCACGGACTGGAATGCACTCTAGGATATCACTTTTTATGGCATCGGATTGGATTGGATTGGAAAGGAAGGAATTCATCTTATTATTGCTCTCTCTCTCTCCCTCTCTCTCTCTTGAACGGCTGCATCCAATCTCCTTACAGACGCTTTGATCAATAACTTCCAGAACTTGAGGAAGACTTAAGGGGAGTTGCCCCTAAAGTTTCCACAACGTCCTTCAAGCTGTCTACTTGTCAATCTGGCCCACTCAATCATCCAAAACCTCAATTGATTCTCAGACAGTACTTGCTGCCATTCCTTGCCTGGTAAGATGATTTGCAACCCAATTCTATGATCAACTGTCAACCTCTTATGTCTCTGTCAAACCAGCCTGTATCTCTCTCCTGTCTCAAATCTATCTCTTCCAGACTTTCCAGTCCCTTTTGTCCACATTACCTGTTGGTTGTCTTTGTCTTCTTCTTCTATTTGATCTATTTTCTATTGTGATTCTGACCGCAAAATCTAGTCTGCTGGCTCTTAGCTCTCAAATAAAATCTCTGAAGTCTTATCAAGTAGTAGCATGCTCTGGCTTTGGACATCATGTATATAAAAGAAAGGTTGTTGCTTACAATACCTGAAAAAAGAATTCCATTTTCTTTGTCCAGTTTTAAGGTGCTTGTATTGCATTTGGTGTTGAAATTGAGCATTGCGCCTTTTTTCATGAGAGCTCCTAGGTAGATAAGATTGACTGTCAACTTGGGGACCCATACGGCTTCCTATAGAACAATAAATGAGTCCTTTGTGGCCAGCACAGCCTCTCAAGTTCCTTGTATGGTGATAGCAGCATCCTTATTGCTGGTCAGCATTTTGTCCAGTCTGTCACTGGGCTGAATTCTGTTGAATGTGTCTTTGCTGGTGTCCATGTGTACCAAGCATCCAGAATCAAGAATGTAACAATTGGAGAGACCTTCTGTGTTTGCACTCATTCCGCAAAAGAAGGAGTAGAAATGAGCCTTGTGTGCCTGTTTTTGTTTAGATTTCTTGCTGAAATTGTGGTAGTTTGATGGTTTGAGCGCGGGAAATTTGAACTAACAAGAACTGGCTGAGGGACTGGTGAAAGCAGGATTGTGTTTACCATTCTTGCTCCTAGGGCCACAATACAAGGCTATGTTGAAAGCTTTGGCACAGTCCTCTTGAGCAATCACTTCATTCTTGTGCTGAATGAGGTGATTGAGTACAAGAATGAAGTGATTGCTCAAGGGGACTGTGCCTTGATTTGTGATTTCATATTTTGCATCAAGGAGGGAAATTTGAAAAGAGCTAGATAGGAAATTATTTTTGTAGGAATTTCAATGCGCACTTTGGTCATTTTCTTGAGATAAATTTCACTGAGGTAAAAAAAGCGTCTCTGTTTGATTCCATGGTTAAGTGAAGGAACCCGTTGAAGAATATGGCCCTGTTTGCAGACTGAGATGAAGCAAAGTGATTTTGAGTAGTGATCCAGATAACCTTGGCATCCTCTTGGTTGGCATTGTCAATTACATTATCATAGGAGTTGGAGTCCAATTTGGCCATGATGTGGGCCACAAACTCCTGATTTATCTCTTCATCTAGGCCTATTGAAATTTCAGGATTGTCCATGATAGTGAAAATTCCCTGTAGTTTGAATAGCTTCTCAAATTTCTTTCCTCACATGCTTTAATTTTCCGCTGTGAGCAGAGGAGTAGATTCAATGAGAAATTTGATGGCTAGGGACTTGTTATTCATGGAAGTTTCCCCCCTTGTCCTGGAATTTTTGAGATCCCAGTCAATACATTTCAAGTGGATAGGCTTTTAACCGTGAGAGAAATAGGTTTGGTCACCAAGACTAGACTGGATTTGATTTCAAGCAAACAAAAATAAGTGTGAGACTTTGTGACAAAGTGATGAGGAAATTAAATGAAAACAACAAAAAGATGGCTATTTTGTCTGAGATCAAAGAGCTAATTATTGATTTGATGTGAGAGATATCAGCCAGAGTAGGTAGAGACAAGCCAGACAGAAGTCTTTGGAAGACTCCACAGAGCGCCTTGAAGGACCTGCGTAAGAAGTTGATGAGTTTGAGTTGATTGATGAGTTGTTGAATCAGTTCTTATGATTGTCAGACTGGCTGCCTGTGTATTGCAATTGAGTTATAGCTTGAAAGATGTTGAGTAGGGAACAAGAGAAGGTGGTTGATTTGATGTGTTGTATTGAGTTTTGATAGTTGGTCTTGATTTTCCTCCACGTTGAAACAAAGGTTTGGATAGATCATGTTAGTTGGAACCAAGAGAGAAATTGCCATTACCAACATTGAAGTTTCCACACCCAAAACTGAAAGACTTTGATGCAATGTGAGATTAAGGAGGATTGAGACAGTACCACCAAGGTATCCAACTATGCAAGTCACCATGAGAAATGGAAATAAGACAAAAAAAGGAATAGAATAAAAAGGAAAGAAAGAAAACATAAGCATAAGACTGAGATTCTAACAGATTCCTGCAAGGTGTCACACCACAAGAAAGATGGGTGACCGGGCTGAGGAAAAGGCTTAGAGCATGTGATAAATACCTGGATCAAGATAGTATCAATTTCAGATTGATATCACTAATGGATGGTAGGGTGTCATTTGCTGTAAAGAAAAGTATGAAAAATGCAGATGAATGCTCAAACTTGATTAATATACTTGAAGAAATAGTAGAAGATAAATCTTTGGGAAGAAGGAAGTCCTACCCTTTCAAGGAAATACATACAGAAAAGTTCAACAAGAACAAAGCTCCCTTGAGACCAAGCCTGCAAAACACTGACCTTTCTTGTTATAATTGGGGAAAGGCAGGACATACTTCCAGAACTTGTCCTCATGAAGCTGGCAAAGTCAAAAACATAGAAGCAGACAAAGGTGAAAAAGTCAAAATTAGCTATAAGTCTTATGATGACCTTAGTTAAGAAGAAGATTTCTACCTTTTTATAGGTTGCATCAATTCTGTTGATGCATCAAATCAATTAATGCAGATGTCTTTCTGTGGTAAGTCTTTTAAGGTGCTTCTGGATTCTGGTGCTTGTAAGTCGATATTGGGCAAAAGGTACTTAGGACAGTTCTGTCCACAGTGATAGAAGCACTTGATTGATTCACCCAAGATGAACCTGCAAAGCTGTTCTGGTACACTGGTACCCCTGGGAATAGTCAATCCTAGAAGATTTGGCTTTGGTAATCAATTTTGTAGTAATTGATAATACTGAGATTGAATATCTCATAATTGGGAGTAACTTAATGAAGGGGTACTTTTTTATTTTGGTTCATTAGAAAAATTGTTCATACTTTACAATTGAAAACAGTGAAAAATTTTATTTCAGTAAGTCTGGTAAAAAATTATGTCAGTAATGTTTCAAAGGAGAATTTTGAAAATGAGCTCATCAGAGATTCAAAGCTTAGTACTTCATTAACAGAAGAGTAAATGAATGATCTAGTTTCCGTGCTGTTTAAACACCAAAACACTTTGGAAACAGTGAATCAGCCTTTTGGTTTAATCACAGGAGATGAGGTAAAGATCAAGTTGACCATAGATAGACAATATCCCCCAGATTTGAGAAAATATCCTTTCCCTGCTAGCCCTAGGAGAAAAAAGGCACTGAAAGAACATATGAATACATTTCTGAAATTTAATGTGATAAGGAAAGTAGGTGCTAATGAAGATGTCAAAATCACCACACCTGTCATGATTTCCTGGCACAATGGGAAATCAAGAATTCTTTGAGATTTCAGGGCACTCAATTCCTATAAAACCCCTGATAGATACCAAATGCTAAAAATTAAGGATTTGTTGAGTAAATTACACCAAGGTAAGTACATTTCTTGTATGGATGTTCTGAAAGGTTTTCATTGAAATGTTGTGGGCCCAGATAGCAGGAAGTTCCTAAGGTTATTCTGCCACCCGGGAGTGTTTGAGTGTCTGAGAATTCCTTTTGGTATTAAAAATGCACCCTCCCACTTTCAAAGGATGATCGACTTGGAGTTTCAGGAAAAATTGATGCAGAACTTGCTGATAATCTACATATATGATATAATTATATTTTCAGAACCATGGGGTGAACATAATGAAAGAATGATAAAGAGTTTGGAAGACATGATAAGGAGGTATTGTGCATATGGGATGTATTTCAAAGACAATGATGGTTATACACATGATTGGGTATCATTCTTACCTTTGTTGTAGTTAGCCAGCCTACAACTCCAGTAATCATTTTACCACTAACATGTCACCTTTTGAATTGGACAGAGGTTTGATTCAGCGCATGCCAACGGATATTCTCCTCAGCAGGAGTATCATACTGCATCCAACTGCTTAATGTTTTAGAGAAACAATGATTAAATCTGAGAACTTTGCAAGCCAATGTTTCAAGGAAGCAGTAGAATAAAACAAAGGTAGATGTGATAAAACCCATGAGGATCATGATATCAAAATTAAATACATGGTCTTGATTTGAAAAATAAACTTTTCTAACATAGCAGGGCCTAGAAAACTTAAAGAATCATTTTTTTGACAATTTTTATTCAAGGCTTTGCATGGGTGTCCGCTTCCTGCATTCCAAGACCCTTGCTATCCTTTAGCTACAAGAGGTAATAGAGTAAACAATAAATATATTATTTAATAAATGCAGCAAAAATTGGTAGAATATTTGGATTAAGCTTATTGCAAGTTTAAGTGGTTTGGTTATTGTTTATTGTATTAAATCAATATGAATAAATTGATTATTAAATATTTTTATAGAGGGGCCACAATTATATTGGGGATCTTTAACACCTCTCTTCAGGGATTTCAGTATGAAAACACGTAGTCCTGGTTACTTTGGGCTCTTTAGTTTAAAGAATATTTTACCCAAAGATAATGTGTATATAAAATACACAGTGGAGTGGTAGGGCCTTGTAGCCAAGCTACCACAACAGAGAAAGAATAATAAGACTTACTGGTATATTATTAAATCCTTTGGGTATCTGTTTGAGAGGTGTACTGATGGGTTAAACCTGTATACTGGGGTTATAATGTTGTTAAGCAGTTTTAATTGATAAAAAGAGGTTGAGGACGGATATTTACTGATCAGAAATTGCCATGAATCACTTACTTATCTCTTATAAGTACTTGATTACCTTGGCACGGTGTCTGGATATGAATATAACTGGGTCTCTGCCCATCAATATCCTCAAAAGAGCTCTTTATTGATAGCTTTTGGAGTCCCAATATTGTCCTTCTGAGGGTTGTAGGTGCTCAAAGGGACGGACAATAAGGCTAGCAGGGTAACCAGAGGTAGCCTGTCATGTGTTCTTGGTGCTATAGAACGGGTAGCATCTAATTCCTCAGGTTATGGGAATTATTCCACCTTATAATAGACATTAGGACGTGTCAATAACACTAATCTGTCCTATTTATGTATTATTTAATTAATTATCCTTAGTAAATGTTCCCAGTGATTTAATAATTATATAAATAGAAATTTCTACGGACATCTTTATGTCAGGTAAGTTCTCATTATGTATTATATAACTGGAGTAAAATTCATAATATTGATTTTACTCCTTATTTTCGAGTTACAGTTGATTTTCTAAGATAATTACTTAAAAATATAAGTCATGTGAATTCATGTAATATTTTTACATAATTAGTTTTTTTAGTATGTCACGAAGATATTCATGTCTAGCAATTCTCATAAAAGTATATTAAAGTACTTTCATATATTTTTAGAAGTTGTCATTTTCTTATTTTCGACATTCTTGGTACTTTGAATTATATTAAATAAAAAATGGGCATAAGGATTATTTATGTATTTTTATATAATATTATGTATTTTCAGAAATTTTACTATCCACGGGAACATTTATTACATATGTAGAATGTTCCCGTGTAGGTTGTAGCATTTTTACGCGTTACCTGAGCCTCTCAGGCCGCCTTCACTCTGTCAACCCGTAGTCCCGCGGCTGCGTACTTGTCAGAGGCCCGGGGCTGCGTACACAACCTCGACGGAGTAACATGGCTATATCTCAGCCGCGCGCAGGTGCATTGACTGCCGCGGCTGCATGCGGGAATTGTGACAAAACACATTTCCACCCGTCACTCCTAAAATATAAACAACACCTCAATTCTGACTGAATTTTAGGTGTGAAACCTGTATGTGACAATGTGTGTGAAATATTTAATTGGCCAAAAAGCTCAATAATGGAGCCGCAGTATTTTGGTTTTTCTTTCCTTAATTATTTAAAAATATAAGGAGTTGGATTTCAAGGGTGGGGTCAGTGAGTGACCCTACCTAATTTTGGGTGGAAAACATTTTTCTGTGATAATATTTAAGGTTTTCATACTCCTTCTTAGGTTAATTGTATTATTATTATTTTTATGTTATTTTTGTTACTTTTGCAGCTTGCTCTGCAATAGTATCAAGCTGACAATGGGAAAAATGCGGTGAAAGTCATTCTTAGCAAAGAGTTTGACAGGAAACATCCAACTTTCCCAATCAGTATATTAAAGAATTTTATACAACCTACGGAGAAATTTCCATTGAGAAAGGCACCTTTAGTTGTAATCAACCTCTGCAGGATTTGGTGGATGATCTACCTGACAGGATGTTGAACCATAAAATCATTAGAAAGTATGGTAAAAATATAAGACTCTATCTGGTAAGGTTTAAGAAAAAATTAGCTGATAGTGATTTATGGCTAGAAGCTAAGGACACTATAAACTCTGATATAGTATTAAGGAGGTATATGGCCTCTATGAGGGCTAAAGACTTCTCTGAAGAGTACTTTTGTTTTGGTTGTAGGGAGTGTCAGCCACAAGACAATTAGACTTGTGCAGATGTTGGCACAACTCATATGTCTTGTTGGTATAGTGGTTAATTAATAGGCTTATTTTCCATTATCTGACACCAAGGTCACTGTCTCAACCCACCATATATTCAAGAATGAATAATGATCAAGAGTTTTTGAATTATATAATAAATTTTGATAATATTTCATAATATTTCATAAGTATGTTTTTATGAGTATTGATTATGGGATTAAAAACTTGATAATATTTATTATAAAGATGGAGATCCAATAAAACTTTAAATTAAGTTATGAGAACTCAGATGGTTCCCATCTATTGACATAGAACTTCCCAATATGTTCCATTCCTTTGGGAACAAGTTATAGTAATTACTTTAAGCCATGCTCTCTACTCTGTATAAAAAAATTTCATAATTTTATTTTTATTTTTCTTTGGGATGTAATTATACTTTAATATACTTCACTGGGACTGGAGAGAGTCCACTCAGAGGACTCTGACATCAGCTGTAAAGTATAGTCCATGTAATATCATTTCCAAAAATATACATACCTTATATGTGTAATATCTGCCAAGGTACTAGGAATTAAGAAGTAAGTACATGCTAAGGCTATCAATCTATGGGTATGTAATATTTCTGGGGTGTTCTAGTACTTCTGCACCGTTCTTTTGAGTGATTTCAATTTCTAGGATCATTTAACTAACCTTTAGGGTATTTAATTGAAACCTTTTACATTGAAGATCACCCTCAATGAGTACTAGTACCCTATCCCTCATCGGGTATGATTTGATGGGGTTCTGAGCCCTTGAGGACAAAACCAGGGGGAGCCTAGCACTCCCCTGATGATTCCTTGAGTCCCCTGAGGGCTTCTCTTACCTTAAAAGAGGAATGTCTTCACCCTATGGCCCCTTCCTTAGTTATTTATTATATATTATTGATTCAAGAATATGGCAAGAGTTAACAAGTCCATTAAACTTAATCTCAAGAATAAGATTGACTTGGGCCTTAAACTTTAGTATTATAATAAATTAATAATCAATTTATCAAATTCAAGTTGGTGTGGTAAGTCCTTTGGAGTTGTAACATTCATTGTTACCTTAAAGGGTGTGGGCTTACTTTGTAAGCAAGGCTCCTTTTGGCTTTATTCAATTAGAGCCAGTTCCCCTATCTCTTTATAGAGATTCAGGTGTGGCCTTTTTACTCACAATACTCCAGTATTGTTTGAGTTGTGTTTTTCTGTAAAAGTATTACTGTTTTATTAAGTCAATAAATGATTTAATTTTTGGTTTATATATTAACTTTTGCAGGCTTAACCACAGCCAGTATAGCTAGAGAGGTTCAATCCCTGACAAAAACCCTGTACTTCTCCAGTGTAATATGGTGCACACCCCCACTTGGCTTAAACCCCATACCCATTTCTACATCTCAATCAACCTCCCAACCTATTCCTCCTTGAAACATTCCCCCACACTTAGGTACATACTTTGACGATTCGGACCCACAGGAGCAGCCCGGCAACCAGGGTGGAGGAAAAATGAAATGATCATGGATATGCTGGCGGGACCAACCTTAGCGCATTACCTATAAATAGTCAGCATGTTTTTTTCTTCGGTTCACTCTTTTACTTCCTTCTCTTGTCTGATTCTTGCGGTTGTCTTACTCACCACCATCAGGTGATCCTCCTCAGTCCATCTCCCTCTTATCTACTTTGTCGCACCCCTCTGATTCCTACTTGGGTGGTTCTCCCAAAGGTGACGCCCCTCAGTCCTTTTCACTCTCATATAATTCTGTGAATAAACTCCAGAGTCTCTTTATTGCAGTTCAACATATATATATGTATAGATAGCTCTTGTAATAGTAAACTTTGGTTGACAAGAAAGAAGAAGGAAGAGCAGTCACGGGTTTATTACTGAGATAACAGAGAGCATGTACAAATATGAGATTATTGACAAGAAGGAAACAGAAACGGAGTGACAGAAATGAGACTTGAGTTATCACCTTGGTCTAGTGCACTCCTAGTGGTCTTGGCAGATTGATTGTAGGAGGACAGGTTGTGAGTAGTTGCTCCTCCTTGATTCTGATGGGATGCCAGAGATGAGTTCGTGTGCTGTATCAGGCTTCAGTATGACTGCTTGAGGATGACGAGGACGGTGGTTGGGTGAGGGACAATTATCAAAGTGATGGAGGGAGTTGATGCAAGAGGATGTGGGGGAACACTTGTTGGGCTGACATCGGGATTGCGGCCTGGTGGGGAACTGAGTACACTCGCAGAGCCGGTTGGTATGGCTGCGTGCGGGAGCTGCGGGATCTTTAGTTTACACTCCTCCTAGATTCGGCGGCGGTGAGGTGTAATTGAAGTCTGGCCTGGATTACCTTGACATAACCAAGCGGCTTTGTAAGGATATCGGCGATCATCTCGTCCGTCGGCGTATGTTCGACAGAGATTAGTGATTTTGATACCAGGTCTCTGATGTACTAAAATATTATCTTGATGTGGTGGGAGTTTGGATTCAATTGGGCTTCTTTGCTTATGAAATTGGCCCCTTGGTTTTTGTTCATTATCTTTGGTTTCGAGATTGAGATCCAAAGACCAATGATGAGGGTGGAAAACCATCTGATTTGTTTGGCGCAAAGATTTATTGCTAAAAACTCCGCCTCCGTTGTGGACTGAGAAACTATGGGCTGTTTCTTGGTAGTCCAACTGATTGGGTTACCATATAATGTAACTACATATCCAGAGGTTGACTTCTGCAAGTTGATCAATTGACCGTAGTCGGCATCTGCCCAGCCGCATAGTTGATCTCCAGGATTGGTGGATTTGGTGAACAGGATCCCAGTGGAGGTGGTTCCTCTCAGGTATCTGAACAGGTGCTTAACCATCTTCCACTGGTCTTGTGTTTGTTTATTAGCAAACTGTGACAGGAGGTTGACGGTGAACTGTATGTCAGGTTGGGTGTGGATAGCCAAGTGTATCAGTGTGCCTAGTGCTCCTTGCATGGTTTTCATGTTGAAGTCCGGTGATTCTTGTCCCACCACGTCGTGTATGTTCATAGGCGCAGGGGCTTTGACGGCGTTGAGATGCTCAAAACCAAAGTCCTTCAGGGCCTTCTCAGTGAAATCCCTTTGATGCATCCTGAGCGAGCCATCTTGATTCCATTCTAGGTTGTAGCCCAGATGTTGAGTTGGGAGTTCCTGGAGCTTAATTTTATACTTGCCCCCCAGAAGTTCCAGAAACCGCACAATCTCAGTCCGATTGTTGCCGACAATAAGGCCATCGTCCATGTGTAGATGCATCCAAAGAGTTTTTTACTTGTTTACAAAGGTTGATTCATCACCGACTGAAGGGCTGAGACCAAGTGAGAGCAGTGTTTTGGTGAAGTGGGTGCGCCAGCACCTTGGAGCCTGCTTAGTCCCGTAGAGGGATTTGTTCAGCCGCCAGACCCAGTCTTCTTTGCCGGGCGCCTTGAAACCGGCCACTTGAGTCACGTGAACCACCGCGTCGATGTCGCCATAGAGAAAAGCTGTTTTGACGTCGAATTGGAAGACATGCCAATCATTTTGTACCGCAGCCGAGAGAAGTACCTTGAGAGACTTGCTCCGGCCGACAGAAGAGTAGGTGTCAAGGTAGTGATGGGGATACTCCTGGTGATTACCAAAGCATACCCACCTTGATTTGCGACGGGTGACCTTGCCTAATTCATTCTTCTTTTGCACCAGGCGCCACATGCCGCCAATAACTTTGTTGTCGTCCGGCTTCGGAACAAGGGTCCCCGTTTCATGCATGAGCAGCAATTGGTTTTCAGCTGACATTGACTCGATCCACTTGGGACGTTTGTTTGGGTCGGCTAGAGCCTTATCAACCAAAACAACCTTGCTGATGAGTGCCTCGTCAGCATTGTTGTCGTCAATATGACTGCTATGTAGTCGTCTGGCGTGCGGGAGAATGGATGCTGGATTGATGTCTGCTGAGACATTCTTTGGGGCCTTGTCAAAGTACGGCACGTAGGCATAGCCTTTGGGTGCCTTGAGGGGAGGATCTGGGTGGTCCCGTTGGGAAACAGGTTCATCAACGGGCAGGGTGGGACACGGCGTGGCCACGGGAGAGGCCGTCAGCGGTAACGTGGGAGGCATTGAGTTGGCAGGAGTGGGTGTTGCCAAGGTGGCTTGGCGTGAGTGCAATCAACGGCGTGACACGGGAACGTGGACAGAGAAAGACGTAGTTGCGGCGTCAGGGGGTGGTGGCATGAGTGATGCACACTGTGGAAGCAAGGAAGGGGACTTCTTTAACAACTGAGCGGAGTGATAGGGGAAGACTACACGAGTCGGCGTAAAGTCTTGGCTTACCACAACCTTGCGCCTGTCAGGGTCCAGAAATTGGCCGGCATCCGAATATGGTTCATATCCCAGAAAGAGGAGAGGCTTGGATCTAACCTCAATCTTTGATGGGGGAGAGCCATGCACATGCACCTTGAGTCCAAACAGAACAAGTGTCAGTACGTTTCGGACGGGTTCTATGGTTGCATTCACCTCAAGTAACATGCTAACCGGCAATTTCCATCCCAACAACGCAGAGGGGAGTAGGTTCATCAGCATGGATGAGTACCTTGCGGCTTCATCCCAGTAGTTGATTGGCACATCTGATTGGGCAAGGAGGCAGCGTATTTTTGTAAGAATCGTCTGGTTGAATTGCTTGGCAAGTCTTTTTTTTTGCGGTGAGTTGGCCGGGCCTTGCTCAAGGACGGTACCACGCTTCAAGAGGAATTCGCAAAGCTTTGTCGATCCAAACTATCCACCACGATTGCAGTGCAGGAACCCCGGGGTGACGTTGAGTTGGTTTCTTATCTCATGAATGTAACTGACAATCTTTTCCTTGGAATTGGATTTATTATTCAGGACGTAAATCTTGTTGAACCTCAAGTGGTCATCAATGATAGTCAGTATGTAGGATGATGACTGCTTGCACAGGGGCGTTATCTTTAGGATGTCCATGTGAAGACGTTGGAACGGTTTATTTGAGGTGGGCAGCGGGTTTGAGTGCCACCTTTGCTTGATCTTGCATTCTGAGCATAAGTTGCACCCATTTGAGGACGGCAAGGGTTTCGGAATGGGGATCTGATGGAGTTGTAGGAATTTCCTTAGATAAACATCCGAGGGATGTCCAAGGGTGATGTGCCAATCCACCAAGGCATTGGTCAAGTCAACAGCCTTGATGTTGGGAGGAGGGGAATAGTACAAGATGTACAGGTTACCAATCCGTGGGAACCGATAAACTATTTGATCCGCAAGCTTTACCAGTACTGTGCAATGTTTGTGAACTACTCTTAAACCGTGGTCCTCCAGCTGGGTGGCCAAGATTAAGTTTCTAGGTCCGTCCGGAGCGTAAAACACAGGGAAGATTGTGGTTCTGCCAATGTTCAGTTTCCCAACGTGAGTGACTTTGATGCACCCACCGTACGTACTCATCTGTTTAGTGACTGGAGTTGGATTGAGAAGTAGCGATAGATTGCACACCATTGATCTGGATGCTCCCAAGTCATATACGAGTTTGATCCTGGGATCTTCTGGGACGTATGTGTTGTAGAGAGTGTCTTCACTGATTAGAAAACCACAGTTTTCTGGGTCAGTAGATTCATTGGCCACCACGAGGACATTGTCCGCTTGATCATTGACATGGGATTCCTCAGAGCAGTCCTCTGCCACGTTGATAGAGTGTTGAGAGCGTAGTTGCTTGAGTTCTTGATCTAGCCTTTCTATTTGGGCAGCCAGGGACGTTTGTTGAGTGAGTCAAGGGCAAGATTGTGGATTCTTTTGAGTTGGAGCCACTGAGAGGGGATGGAAGGAGGGAGCTAGCGATGGAGTGGGTGGTGGCTTTCTTACATCTGGCTGACGTGGGCGTGACGGATTGCTGGACGCATAGTAACTGGAGTCTACCGAGTTAGATTCTTGTCGCAAGTCTTTGAGCAGAACTCTTGTGGAGACGGCCTCCAGTGTGAAGGGTCAAATATTGTATAGCGTTGAGGTGATACTAGTTATCATGTTGTCTTGTCTCAGAATCTTGATAAAGAAGACCGCCGCCAGTGCCGTTGAAACGTTCATGATTTGGTTTTTGGCTGGTTGGCTGTTGATCATATCCGTTAGGTTTACGTACGCATCCTTGAAAAACGAGGTGTGTTCTCGTAGACTTCTCCCCTGTTTGTAAGTGAGATTCACCAATTGGATGAGGGCGTCCCCAATGACGATCAGCGAGTTTTTGCCACACTTGTTTGCAAGCAATTGGTAGGCCCTACTGAAGTTTGATTTGCTGGACTTCACGCAGGATAGTAGGTCTCGTTCAACAGAGTTCCTGAGCAGACTGAGAGCCAGCGCGTTCTTGCAACGGTAGGTTTTCAAGTGCAAGTTGGCTTTGATCCATTCGTCATCTAGGATTTCCTCGTGCCCTTTGCCTATGATTATATCCTCAAACGCGCTTTCCCAGTTGTGCCAATTGTGCCGTTTGAGCTTTACAATTTTTGACTTAGTTGAGTAATTGTCATTGGAGTCGTCCAAGTGGGGGATGTGTATGGGGTGTCCTTTGCCATCAGCCATTGGAGAGGGTACCTAAATTCAACGTGCGTTTCTATTCAAAAGCTATATGTTCTGAACCAAGAGTTGACTCTTGCTACCATGTCAAAAAACTCCAGAGTCTCTTTATTGCAGTTCAACATATATATATGTATAGATAGCTCTTGTAATAGTAAACTTTGGTTGACAAGAAAGAAGAAGGAACAGCAGTCACGGGTTGAGTACTGAGATAACAGAGAGCGTGTACAAATACAAGATTATTGACGAGAAGGAAACAGAAACGGAGTGACAGAAATGAGACTTGAGTTATCACCTTGGTTGAGTGCACTTCTAGTGGTCTTGGCAGATTGATTGTAGGAGGAGAGGTTGTGAGTAGTTGCTCCTCCTTGATTCTGATGGGATGCCAGAGATGAGTTTGTGTGCTGTACTGGGCTTCAGGCTGACTGCTTGAGGATGACGAGGACGGTGGTTGGGTGAGGGACGATTATCGAAGTGACGGAGGGAGTTGACGCGAGAGGATGCGGGGGAACACTTGTTGGGCTGACATCGGGATTGCGGCCTGGTGGGGAACTGAGTACACTCGCGGAGCCGGTTGGTATGGCTGCGCGCGGGAGCTGCGGGATCTTTAGTTGACAACTTCGTCGCACCCCTCTGATTCCTACTCGGGTGGTTCTCCCAAAGGTATCCTTCACCACCTCATCCCAACACATACAAGTTTGGCGCGCCATGGGCGGTTTTGAGAAATTGCTGGCGCGCCATGGCGACGCCATTTGGCGCTCTAATATCTGGCTTTCAGGGAAGATTCAGACACAACTTGCTTTGAAACCCAGAGATTAAACTGTGGGGGAAGTTGATTAAACAAAAAGGTTGAACAAAAATTTATCGCCCGGTCGAACCTTTCTTAAAAACACAATAAATGAATAAATCGAAATTTTAAAATAATCTATTCTTGTGGGTGGAAAAGTAGCTGGGCATGAAATGTAACAATGCCGGCCGGCGAGGAAGACAACCCTTCGGAGTTCCATGATACTCAAATAGAAGATTTTTGTATTTCACCTGTTTTTTCCATGGAGGGATAATTTCCTCCTACTGGTCGCTCGAACTTGAGATCTTGATGATTGTGCTTAAGGAATAACAAAGAAGTTCGTTTTGAATCGTCATGACTCGCCTACTCTTTATTCCAGAGGCCAAGAAGAAATAGAATTTCATACTCACGACTGTTTCCAGCATCCCCAGTAAATTGAATTTCTGGACTCCTTTCTTTGCCCGAGACCTCAAACATGCACTTGGAACGAGTCTGATCCAATTGAATTTTCCCTAGATAGGGCGTTCTGCTGTTGGTTTTCTCTGGAAGATCGCAAGCGCCAGATTTAATGAACCTTGTTTTTGGAACAACATTACTCTCATTCTGTCTAGCAGGTCGTATTTGACTAATTTCAATCCCGTGAAGCTCCCTTGAAATACATGCATCTTCGAAACAAGATTTCTTGCTTTCCTTTGGGTCTGGTTTTATAGTCGATGCAAGCACATCTTTAACACCAAAAGTCAAGATCGCTAGAGATTGAATTTCACTTTTGCATGGATTGCATTTGTGTTCTGATTTCCCCTTATTAATTATTATCCCACTAGGCGACTGAAATATTGGTGGGGCGTTCGAGAATTCAAAGTTGGGCTCAGGAAATAATCCTGCATCAACATTAAAAAGTAACATACACTGGAGTGCGGAAGGCTTTGTACTCCTATCACTTTCCAAACTGAAAAATCGACGGTCGCTTTCAGCGGATCCTTGGCATCTATCACGAGTATTGTGAGAATTCATTTTGCATTGACCCTAACATCCTTTTGATTTATTCTTATCGAAAACCCTTGAATGAGAAGCATGCGCTGGTGAGCCCCCAAAGAAAAAATCCGACCTTGGGGGGCTGACCTGCATTTTGGTCTCTAAACATTCAAAAACAAAAGATTGAATTCCACGATCTCAGACTTCTTGAATTGTGACTTCACATGGTTTTTAAGACTAGATTTACCGTTTCCCTCTAAATGTACGCAATTCGCAGGGGCTCTCTCACAATCCAATGGCGAAGTCCGAAGGTGATATTCTGAGATATGAAGGTTTTGATCATGGATAATTCTTGGTAATACTGTAGAAGAATGATTCGCGCCTTTTCGGTTCATGTCTCGCAGGCTTCTTTGGACATTATTGATCGAAGTGCGACTGGAAGCATCACATTGCATCTCGACTTTCGAGCGATCCCTTGAATTTGAAGGAAATCCGATATGGTCATAGTTAGCGGTTGCGGAAGAGGCCCGCTGGTAAGGTTGTTCAAAAAATTTACTGATTTGCGGTTTTGGCTGGCTAGGGTGGCTCGATTGGTTGGGCAGACAGTCAATGTTCGGTGTTGGTTGCCTTTGAGCAGTATCAGACTGAGTTGGACCAGCGTAAGGCGATGTTCAACGATACAAGCCAGACGAATTGAGACGAACCTGAGTTAGACCAGCGTAAGGCGATGTTCAACGATACAAGCCAGACGAATTGAGACGAACCTAACGGACGATGGACACGGGGCGAGGCACAGATGAGAAACAAAAGGAAACAATACAATGAGAAGAAACCGGACAGAAGTGTGCACTGGATGTGATCTTTAAGTATCATACAAACACAATGGTTAGGTTACAATCGTCGTACAAAGACCTGTTTGTTCTCACTACTCGCGCAGATGATTAAGGTTGTGAATGCTGCGCAAAGGAAACATAAGATTCCCTCACGTGTCATCACGTGTCACTAGCCGTAGTAGCTCTAGTAGCTCAACTCCCCCCTTCATTCACAACTTCCTATCCCCAGCAAGTTGAGACACCTCAGGTGACGTATCCGGGGTAACGATTTTGTGAGAACATCGGCTGGCATAGATGAGGTAGAGACATAAGAGACGGAGATGGCGCCCTCCGCCACCTTTTCACGGATCCAGTGGAGAGTGGTGTCAAAGTGTTTTGTGCGGCGTTGGTACATGGGGTTGCCTGCCAGAGCAAGGGAGGCCTGATTGTTGCAGTAAACAAGGATGGGAGATTGAACAGGGCGTTTGAGAGACAACAGAAGGGTCTGAAACCAGACCGCTTCTTGGATCCCCTCCTAAATAGCCTTATACTCGGCCTCAGTGGTGGAGGTGGAGACAGTGGACTGCTTGGCGGAGCGCCACAAGACCACTCCAGACCCAATTTGAACTGCATACCCGGAGTAGGACCTTCTGGTGTCAACACAGTTGGCGTAGTCAGCGTCACAAAACACACGGGGCACCCTGTTGTAAGACTCCAAACAGTGCTAGGCCGTGGCAGTTCTGCGGAGGGGAAAGGTGCTGTTTAGGCTGCCCTCCTGAGTGTTACAAAAATATTTAAATGTAACCAAGATCAAGGTCCAGAACCTGGTAAATGAGGAATCAAGGAGTAGAGGATAAAGATGATAATAGTTTGGTAGCGACAGAACAGCACTATCTGAGACAAGATTATGCAGGGAAAACTTGAACAAAAGAAGTTAAAGTCTTCCTAGAGTTCAAAGAACAAAAGCTGTTGTGTGTAAAAAACGCCCACAAGCTAATAACTCTGGTTGTCAGCAGAAGATTGGGGATGATCAACTCAAACCCAAGCAACCTCCAGGTTCTCAATGAACCTGCCCAACTCTCCGCAATCAAGCGCTTGAAGGGTACCAGATAACTGAGGGTGGCTGTACAAGACAAAGCACAATGTTTAAGAAGCTCTAAAACAAACAGTAACTGATTTGAAGCAAGGATAACCTCAACACTTCTCAAGGGACTCAAGAGTAGGCTGGCAGAATGCAACTCCAAAGAAGCTAAGGGGAGGTATAACACTCCAGGTCTTAAGCTTAATAAGACCTCTTCAATCAATTGTGATTGGCTCCAGAAAGTTGATCAGGGATCAGGACCAGTATGGTCAGAGAAAGGGATCAAGGAGTGGTATGACACACTCAAAAATTCCAACAGACAGAATTTTTCTTCAACCAGCAAGGCTATTGGTTGGTGATAAGGATCAGGGATCAAGGGTTGAGTATGGAGGCTCAAGGATCAAAGGTGTTCTAATTTCATTCTGGATCGTTTCATGTGCTGATGATTTTTCCAATGATGATCAAAAAAGGCAGGGGAGAGCCCCTCCTTATATGGGCAGGAGGCCCTGTTAGACTATATACAACGGATTCTACAAATAGAGCGGAAAAGGGAAGGCAACCATGTGGTCACTCGCGTCCGTCTGTGGATGGACGCGCGTAACAATACCAGAGTCACCCACCCCTTGTCCAAAGGCGGAAGCGGGTGGGAGAGAGAAATGAACCAAACCGCCGCAGATGTCCGCGGGCGGTCGTTGGCACTCTTCCGAAGGCGGAAGCGGATGGGAGAGTCCCAGGAAAGGTGACAGATGAAGTACATGAGAGCGCGGATGGGCGGATAGGAGATTGGTTTGAGAAAGTTGAGTAAATACTGACGGCCTTGAGATCCACAACTGATAGATCAAGTGCAATGGGAGGTTTGACGGATCCAAGGATTTGCCAAATGCTTGGGGGTGCGGTTGGGATGGATTCAGTAAATCATGGATGAGCGCCGCGCAACGGTAGCAATGAGGAGATTGGGACGCGCGACGACAAAGATGAAGACACGCAACAATCAAGATGAGGACGTGCTATGACAATGGCAGAGATGACAAGCAACACGGATAAAGGAAGCGCGACGCGCAAGGATGAAAGGAGCGCGACGCGGAAAATGGAAGCGCAGCGCGCGCGGCGCAGCGCGCGCGCGCGGGTAAAGGACGGTTCGGATGAGCCTGAGGATAAGTTGTTCAGCCGGACGATACGTTTGCGCAACAGTTTATGGATTGAGGTCTTAAGGCAGCCAGGGTGTCCAGGATGGGGCACCACATCTCTCCCCAACTTACAGACTGTCCCTAGTCTGCTCCCGAGTTTGATGCCATAGAAAGAAAAAAAAAAGAAAGGAAAGAAAGATGATTGAAACCAAAGAATGGCCATTTTGATTCTGAGAGTGGTTGAGAAAAAATTTGTTGATACAACCAAAAATCCTAGAAGTGGCTGAGATAAAATGAAGGAGGCATCCCAAGTTCTCACACGCGTGGCATGAAGTATAGTTTTCACAAAAAAACAAGGATCTTGCCCAGATGGTGCACAAATTGGGAGGACTTACTTCTGGACCAAGTTGCCTCCACGAGAGTGAAATTTCTTGACCTGATCAGCAGAGAACCTTCTGGCCATCTGAGTACCATCCAGCTCCTCCAAAAGATATGATCCACCTCTAACTTGACGGACCACTTGGTAAGGACCATTCCAGCGGTTAGAGAAAAGCTTTCCCCACTGAGTTTCCAAGGAACAATTATAAGCCAATACCAGGTCACCAGGGTTTAAAGGGTCCCTGATTTGATTCCGGTGTTTTTCTTCCCAATACTGAACTGATTTTGCTCTTGATTCCATCATCTTCTGATAAGCTTTGTTACAAATGTCTTCACTCTGCTCCAGTTGCTTTGATCTGGCAACTAATAGGTCAGTAGTTGAGGAAACTTGTTCCCAGGGGATGCCCAAGAAAGACTCCATCTCAAGATCAAGAGGAAGAAAAGCCCTCTGACCAAAGATGATTTCATAAGGAGAATAACCAGTGGTTCGCTTGGTGGAAATTTGATCAGAGAAGAGGACCAAGGGGAGAAACTTTTGACAATTCTTGCCACTTTCACCAGCCAATTTGACAAGAGAAGCCTTCAAAGGAGCATGGCCTCTTTCCACTATGCCTTGTCCTTTGGGATAATAGGGAGTAGTAACTCTATGTTTTCCAGGGAGCGATTGGATCATTTCAGCAAGTTTTCCACCAAATTCTGAGCCACCATCCGTAGAATAAGATCGGGCCAAGCCATAACGCATTGTCCAAGTCTCATGAAGGAAAGCTGCTACTGATTCAGAGCTGAGGTTCTTAAGAAACTTTGCTTCAACCCATCCAGAAAAATCATCTCTAGCCACAATGAGGTACTTAGCTCCACCAGCCTTAATGTGAACCACATCCATAGCAATCCTCCCAAAGACAGTGGATTCTCCAGTGGGTAACAAATTTTGGCCGGGCGCCTAAGATCACGTTTCTGGCACACTTCACAACTCCTACACCATTTAGCAACGGATTTCTTCAGGGATGGCCACCAGAATCGTTCAGATATTTGTCGATAAGTTTTGCTTTCCCCACGATGACCAAGGCCTTCATGGAGATTTTCCAGGATGGAATCTTGCTTGGAAGGGATAGTGACCACAACAAGTGCACAAGGAGTTGACCTTTTCATAAGCCTAGAACCTTGGACAAAGAAGTTGGAGGACTTCCTTTTGAGGGACCAAAATTCTTTGGCAGAGAGATCAGGGGGTCTTTGGAGAGTTGAAAGGTACTGCTCCAACTTAAGCCAGAAACCTTGCTGGAAACCAGAGTAATTTTTGGAGGAGAAGGCAAAGACAGGGAGGACCAAGGGTTCTTCCTCATCAAAATCCATTCCAACCTCTGATTCATTGTCTCCAATAGGTCGTCGAGATAAACCATCAGGCATGGTGAAAGATTTTCCAGGCCTGTGAACAATATCAAAAGAGAACAACTGGATGAAAGCCACCCAACGAGTCATGGGAGCATTTGGGAGGCTGGGGGCATTGATCATTTTAATAATAGATCACACATCGACTTGTAACTCAAAGTGTTGACCCCAAAGGACAGTCTGAAGCTTCTTTAACATTCAGGCCACACTGCAAAGTTCCAGCTTTGGCTGGGAGTACCTGGATTCCACATCTGAGAAAAGAAGAGATTCATACAGAGCAGGACGATCCAAACCATTTTCATCTTCCTGGGTAAAAACAGCCCCAACAGATTGATAACTCGAGTCCACTGCCAACTTGATCTTGCCAGCTCCGTGTCCATAAGTGATCTTTTTCAAAACAATGTCTTTCCCAAAAATTGTTTTGAGAAACTGAAATGATCTTTTGCAGTCTTGGGTCCAAATCCATTCAGCATCTTTCCTGGTTAAGCGACGCAAGGGAATACAGATTTTGGATAATGAGGGAATGAATATCCTGACACAAGTTACAAAAACTAGGAAACCTCTAACTTCCGTTGGATTTATTAGGGTAGGCCAGGAGATGATTTTGTTTACTTTAGAGGGTGCCATCCTTCTTCCTTCCTTGCAGACTATATGACCAACAATTTCCAAGGCAGGGACACAGGCGGCAAGTTTTGAACCAGAGACAGTAAGGCCAGATTCCTCGATTTGAAACAAAATTCTTTCCAAAAAAGTAGCATACTCCCAGACAAATTGTCGCATTCCTGAGTGCCAAGGTAAGAGCTCATTATCATAGTCAGAAACTGGACCTTTAATTCCACCATCATCAATAAAGATACCCGCATGATCCGGGATTTTGTCCTGGAGGATCCACATCATCTGAGCCTGATAGACTGCAACCAAGTTGGTGGCACCTTGAGGCAATTGAGTCAACTGAAATCAACCAAGGGGAGTATCGAAAGTAGTGAGGGGAAAAGAAATAGGATGCAAGGATCGTTTGTGATAGCCACCCATAATGTCACCTAGACCATAGCAAGCTCTCCCAGAGAAGGATTCAACAAATTCTTCAGTGGCAGGCGGCATGCCAGAGTCTTTAATAGTAACTTCATTAAGAGGTTGGAGATCATGAACTATTCTAAGTTTACCATTACTCTTTAGAACACAGAAAACAGGACTGGAATAGCTAGAAGTCAATTGTTTGTATTAACCGGTTCGGACTTGTTTGCAGACGAACTTGATGAATTCGTCCACTTTAGCAGCAGGGATTGAGATCTTTTTCTTTTGCCAAGGGTCATGTTCAACTACCGGGATGATGTAAGGGAGACCATAGGATTCTTTCAAGAGACCTCTCTCTTTGTCACAGAATGCAATTGATTTTTCCCTTAGAGACAAGATATTTTTGATCAAATTTAACTCATCTGGAAGAAGCAATCCATCTGGACCAAAATTGACCAATTTCGGACGTTCTTCAGTGACCCAACCAGAGGGAATAAATGGACCAGTGAGGGATTTGGATAGACCACAGTAAGGGTTGCGGGATAGCAGAGGACGCATAAGAGGAGGGTTGAGGTTGAGGGGCATTGGTTGGTTGACTGGCTGGACCTTCTTTGCAACTTGTTTGTAATTGGTGGCAAAGGAGAGGAATCCCTGCTTCCTCCAAGCATTGACCAGTGAAACCTGACTACGAAAACTGAGGCTGTGTTCCAACATCTTCCAAGTCCAATGTTCTTCTGCGTCCTTGAAAGGTGCCTTCTCCATAAAAGAGGATCCAAAAGATAACACATTGCTCACATGTGTGGCACAGGGTAGAGTTTCAAAAATAACAGTAGTAGAAGCCCTTGGTTGTGCACAATTGGGAGGACTTACTTCTACCCCAAATTGCCTCCACCTAAGATTAAAATCCTTCATACCAAAGCCACCAAGAAAAGAATTGAGATTAAGGTCTAGTTTAGACTCATTGCGGAGATTTGAAACCGGAATAGAAGATGAGTGATCAGGCTGAAAAGAAAAAGGAAAGGAAGATAGAACAGATCCAGACAGAGAAGAAATATTTTTGGATTTTTCGAATTTTTCATATGTTTGGGTTTTGATCTTATTTGGATGAGAAGAAAGTGATGATGAAAAAGAAATATGGGCCTCTGAGGTGGGAGTTGGTCCATGAGTTGAAGTCTAAGTCTGAGGAGAACTACAACTATCAGTAGGGCCAACTATTCTGCTAAAAAATGAGGATGAAAGGAATGAGAGTTTCCTTTCTGCTTTCCTTTCAGGACAGATTTGGGAGGGTGACCAGGGAATTCTCTTTCCCAACGACCAGAATCCAAAGAACAAAGGGGGACTTCAATCTTTCTGCCATCAGCATCAGGGAGGAGAATTCTCTCCCCAACTTGATCAGAAAACATCAGGGTAGCACCAAAGTCCATTAAGAAAGGCCTTCCCAAGATCATGGGAACATCCAGACGAGT
Source organism: Puccinia polysora (assembly GCA_025617555.3). Taxonomy (NCBI): domain Eukaryota; kingdom Fungi; phylum Basidiomycota; class Pucciniomycetes; order Pucciniales; family Pucciniaceae; genus Puccinia; species Puccinia polysora. The sequence continues at coordinate 3,253,463 of CM062626.1, read as the reverse complement.
GATCCAGAAGTGACAGGTGCCAACAATATTTTGACCAATTTGAACAGAAATACCCTCAGCAATACCAACCAGTTCACAGGACTGATTCCCAATTCCATAGACCGCAGAGTTGAAACTGACCCTTGGGCTAAGTTTAAGCTTGCAGGCCATGGAGTCCAAAATCAAGTTGAGCTGAGAACCCAAATCCACAAGGAGAGAAACCGTTTTAGTTGAATCACCAAGACAACATGGAAGAAAACCAAGAGGACAGGAATACAGGTTGGTATCTGAAGAGAGATCTGTTCCACCAGAATCCTCTATCAGAGTACCAGAGGAGACCTTTAATTCGTCCGGACCAATCTCCACACGTCGACAAGAAACCCATTTCTTCATCCCTTCTACCACAGATGGAGAGATTGACAGGAGTTCAGCCACAGATAGATTGGGGATTTTAAGATCAGAAATTTTCTTTAATACTCCTTCCACAGCATTAGGGTAGTCCTTGGAGATTCCCCTCTCAAATCAAACTTTGGGCTGGGTAGAGGGAGGAAGATCAGGTGTAATAGGTGATGGAAGAGGATCTGAGAGTTGGGCAGGTCAAAGAGGGGGAGGATCAGAGTTGTCCTGGAACCTTTCCATAAGTGGTTCCCTTTCTACATCCATGTCTTCCACATCAGAGGAAGGAGGCTCAGGTGAAGATTGGCGTTTAACGGGTTTTTGCAGAATGGAGGATGGAACAGGAGGAGACTTATGAGGCTTTGGTTCCTCATGGCGTTTCCTAGCTGGATTGGATTGATAGGTGCCAGGGAAGCTGGAAGAAGTGATAGCTGGGGGATACCAAGGTTGCAGAGTTCCACAGGATGATCAAAAATCCACAGAGACCAAGGATGCCTTCTTAGGGGTTGGTGGTTGGTATGAGGCCACCACATGACGGATCGGTCAAGATGAATCAAAAGGGATCAAAGCACCATTAGGAAGGAAAAAATTATTTCCCTTCTGCTCTACTAACTTCTCCTCCTTGTCCTTCTGGAGTTCAGGACATCTACCAGTACGATGGCCTTCCCTATGGCAATAATAACAAACTATAGTAGACTTAGGAACAGAATTAGCAGGTTTAGGAGTGGCTAAAGAGGATATTTTCTGATCTATTTTATTCTCAAATGCCTGAAGTAATTTAATGATCTCATCTATAGTAGGTGTCTCCCAGTGAGTCTGAGGATTGGGTTTAGGTCTGCAATTGGCTTCCATCTTATTCATGATTTTGTTAGATGCTTGAAAAGAGGGGGAAAGGACTGGTTCAGTGATTTTAGGTTTTTCAAAGGTGAGAGCTGTTTGACCTTTCATCACTTTATCCACAGTATTCCTAAGAACCATGAAAGAAGGGAGCTTGAATTGATTGTCTCTTGTTGTGATCATGGATCCAGATTTCACCAATTCATCCTTAATTCTTTCCTGCACTCCTGGAGAGAAAGACTGAAAAAATTGCACTCGAATTTCGTCCAACGTATCAATGTGATCGTTCCGGATAAGATAGGACTGGATAGGGTCCCAAGATTTTCTGAAAGTCTGATAGTCAGAGGCTGAGGAGATACCACCATTGGAGATCCATTGAGAAACCAGGGCATCCAAGTCTTGCAAAGTAAATCTGGCTACATCTATTTTTCCCCAATAGGCTAACATAGCCTCCTTCAGGAGCCGCCAGTTGTGAGTTTCAAATCCCTCAAACGATTTGATAACCTCCATAACTTTGTCAGAAGAGATAAAAAACCGTAACTGATAAGCCATATCATATTCACTGGCACCATCCACTTCCGCAGCCATCTCATAGGAGTCCAGGAATCGTTCAACATTGGTCCCATTGAAGCCTAAATTTTTGTTCTGAGGTTTGATTTTGACCAGTGTCTGTACAAGACAAAGCACAATGTTTAAGAAGCTCTAAAACAAACAGTAACTGATTTGAAGCAAGGATAACCTCAACACTTCTCAAGGGACTCAAGAGTAGGCTGGCAGAATGCAACTCCAAAGAAGCTAAGGGGAGGTATAACACTCCAGTTCTTAAGCTTAATAAGACCTCTTCAATCAATTGTGATTGGCTCCAGAAAGGTGATCAGGGATCAGGACCAGTATGGTCAGAGAAAGGGATCAAGGAGTGGTATGACACACTCAAAAATTCCAACAGACAGAATTTTTCTTCAACCAGCAAGGCTATTGGTTGGTGATAAGGATCAGGGATCAAGGGTTGAGTATGGAGGCTCAAGGATCAAAGGTGTGCTAATTTCATTCTGGATCGTTTCATGTGCTGATGATTTTTCCAATGATGATCAAAAAAGGCAGGGGAGAGCCCCTCCTTATATGGGCAGGAGGCCCTGTTAGACTATATACAACGGATTCTACAAATAGAGCGGAAAAGGGAAGGCAACCATGTGGTCACTCGCGTCCGTCTGTGGATGGGCGCGCGTAACAATGCCAGAGTCACCCACCCCTTGTCCAAAGGCAGAAGCAGGTGGGAGAGAGAAATGAACCAAACCGCTGCGGATGTACGCGGGCGGTCGTTGGCACTCTTCCAAAGGCGGAAGCGGGTGGGAGAGTCCCAGGAAAGGTGACGGATGAAGTCCATGAGAGCGCGGATGGGCGGATAGGAGATTGGTTTGAGAAAGTTGAGTAAATCTTGACAGCCTTGAGATCCACAACTGATAGATCAAGTGCAATGGGAGGTTTGACGGATCCAAGGATTTGCCAAATGCTTGGGGGTGCGGTCGGGATGGATTCAGTAAATCATGGATGAGCGCCACGCAACGGTAGCAATGAGGAGATTGGGACGTGAAACGACAAAGATGAAGACACGCAACAATCAAGATGAGGACGTGCTATGACAACGGCGGAGATGACAAGCAACACGGATAAAGGACGCGCGACGCGCAAGGATGAAATGAGCGCGGCGCGGCGCGCGACGCGGATAATGGAAGCGCGCGCGCGCGGGTAAAGGACGGTTCGGATGAGCCTGAGGATAAGTTGTTCAGCCGGACAGTACCTTTGCGCAACAGTTTATGGATTGAGGTCTTAAGGCGGCCAGGGTGTCCAGGATGGGGCACCACACCATTGCCTTTGGTAAAAAGACTCCATGCTGAAGAGTGCCTTTGATATACTTAAGCAAGTGCCTGCACGCGTTCCAGTGAGAGATTCCAGGAGAATTGAGATGACTGGATAGCTGGGAGACCGCAAAGGAGATGTCGGGGAGAGTCGAGATTGATAAATACATTAGCAGTCCCACAACCCGGCGGTAATTAACCCCAAGGAGGGAGAACTGCTTTGTTTTGTCTTCAGTGGCCTTTTCTAGACAGGTACCGGTTACAAAGGGTGTTGCCACTGGAGACGCGTCCAACATACCAAGCTTGTTCAGGGTTCTGGTGGTGTACGCAGACTGGCAGAGACTGATCATTGTGTCTGTACGGGAGATCTTAATTCCAAGCAAGGAGCTTTCCGGCCCAAGGTCTTCCATCAGATACTCTTTGCATATGAGACGCTTGAACCGGCTTACATCGTGGCTAACAATGATAAGATCGTCAACGTAGACATGAACCCAGCACGTCCATCCTGGGTGGGTGGAAGTGAAGAGACATGGATCAGCAGGAGACTGCTCAAACTTGATCTTGCTAAAGAAGGCCTTTAGCAATGAGTACCAAACACGAGGAGCCTGTTTCAGGCCGTATATGGATTTCTTCAAATTCAGAAAGAAGCCTGCAGGGGAATCCATGCCTTGGGGAATCCTGATGTAAATCTCCTCCTCAAGCGACCCATTCAAAAAGGCGTTTTTTACATCCATTTGATGAATGTCATAGGAACTGTTGCACGCAAGAGCAAGGAGAGTCTTGAGGTTAGTCCGCCGTCCTGTGGGAGCGTAGGTCTCATTGTAGTCTATGCCCTCTTCTTGCCTGTTCCCAGCTGCACACAGCCTCGCTTTAAATTTGGTGAGACTTCCAGATGTGTCAAACTTCTTTTTGAAAACCCAAACTGTAGCCAACAGCCTAGCATGCGCGGGAATCTTCACCAGTTCCCAGACCCCAAGGCGTTCCATTTCCTCAAGTTCAAGACAAATGGCCTCAAGCCATCGGTCCCAGTCCTTGGATTGGCAAGCTTGCGAGAAAGTATTTGGCAAATCATCGTCTTGCACATAGTCCTGCGGGGTAAGCAGGAAGGCGGTTGCCACGTGAGCAGCCGTCTTGGATTCTTCGAGTGATAGGTGCACACAACGCTTTCCGGTGATGATGTTATGCATGCCTACATCCAAATTAATGTCAAGGGGAGCCTTCTGATTGCTGGGTTGTAGAACCCAGTCATAGCCCGGTTTCCTGGCAACGGTCGGGGGCGTCTCTTGGGGTCCCTGGACTTCTCCTGGCTGATGTTTGACAACCGTGTCCGTTTGTGCTTGATCCGCCGTGTTAGATGGGGAATCCATGGAGCCGGGTTGTTCTTCCGGAATCTTGACAACTTCTTGGCTGGTTGGCCGCACCGTGAGGAAGTTGTCATGATGTTGTTTGGTCTCATCAACTTCAGTCAAGGGAAGGCTAAACCTTGGTCAGGGAATATTGAATGGTTCCCGGGAAGTTTGTCTTGTCAAACTGCACATCATGTGAGTATTCTGTTTTACCTGAGTCCGTCAATATTCTCCAGTTTCTCATCCCCAGCTGATACCCTAAGAGAATCCCTTTCTTTGCAGTGTTGGCAAACATTGAGGCTTGATTTGATTTTATCAAGTTCACATAGGCCCTCCAGCCAATATGCGTAGGCAAGAATAGTCAAAGGAAGCACCAAACCAGAGCTTGTGTGCCAATTTCCATCTGTTCTTCTTGGTGGGCGTGATGTTCTCATAGAAAACTGCAGTCAAGACGGCCTCATCCCACAGCTCATTTGACAGTGCTGCTTGCTTGAGCAAGGCCTGTGCTTTCTCAGTTGTTGTCCTATTGCCCCTCTCAGCCACTGGATTTTGTTGCGGTGTATAAGGGGCAGAGATATGAGTGTTCACACTGTTCTCTGCCAAGAACGATTTGAACTTGTTTGAGTTGAATTCCCCTCCTCCATTGTTCACTAGGTTTTTGACCGGTAGGGAGTGATGAGTAGTAGAAAGAGCATGGAACTCTTTGAAGTAAGAGAACGCTTTGGATTTGTATTGCAGTATGTAGACAAATTTAAAGGAGGTGAAGGCATCTGTGATCTTTAGGTAATATTTGCCCCCTCCCTTTGCAGGTGGAGTGATTCTTCCACTGAGATCCATATGTACAACTTCTAGAGGGTGAGAGGCTTTTGGTAATGAGGATTTGAAGGGTAGTCTTGAAGATTTTGAGAGCGCACATGCTTCACAAACTAGACCGCCAAGATCCGCACCAAACATATGTTTCAGCAATTCATTGCTGGGTTGGCCGGCTCTGTCGTGGAGTAGCTTTGCGTCAGTGCTAGTTGCAACCCTTGATTCTGACACCTTGGGCGACATACCTTGCGTGTGAGCAAAGTCAATCACAAGGACATCATTGATGACTCTTCCTTGGAACAGGATGTGCTTTTCATTGGCCACTAGGAAGGTGTTGTCCAAGTTACAATAAAGGTTGTAGCCTTTTCAAAACAGACGGCCCAGGCTAATGAGTGTCCCAACAAGTTTGGGCACGTGAAGAAAGTTGAACTTGACTGGTGCCCTGGAAGCTGATTTGACATTGACTGCCCCTCCACCTTTGCAAGAGATTGAGTTCCCGTCTGCCATCTCGATGGTTGACTTTCTAGGGTGATAGCTGACAAACTCTGAACGATCTGCCATCATGTGATTAGAGGCGGCACTGTCTAAATACAGAAGCGGTTGAGTGTGATTTGACAGGAAGGCTTTTGAGATACAGCGTAGGCCAGAGTCTGACGTCAAATCATCGGGCAACTTCCCCCTCACAGCTTGTTGGGCTGCTTTATTTTTCTTCCTCTGCTTCTTCACGTTACTGACACTTGTCTGTTGTGTTCCACTATTGTTGCTTGCAACTAACTCTTCCTGTTTAACAGCTGGCAGAGACGTGACAGACATGTCCCGCCTTTTATTTTTGAGACAGTGTTTTATCTGCTAAATGGTGATGGTTTGCTTTTTCAGGAGTTTTTCCTTCAAGTTTTCAAGCGTCTTTGGGAACTTGCTGACTATGTACTTGGCCAGGAAGTGTTCATGCAGGTGAAAGTCAGTGGGTATGCCCACTTTTATCCCCACGGATTCCATGGAGTGCAATTGTAGAGAGAGGGAGGTGAGGAAGTCATCAATTTTATTTCCATTGAAGATGATTGACAGAAACTCTTGATAGACTCAAGCTTGGTTTCCCATGGCATTTGATTCATAGTGGTCTTTGAGGGCCTTCCAGAGGAGGAAGGGATTGTGATTGTTTTGCTTGGTAACCAGTCGTGCAACATTAGTCTGACCCATGTGCCTTAGCAGAATTCCAGCGGTCTGATTCTTCTTGGAGAGCACAAGTTTGGCTTCTTGGATGTCCTCTGGAACTGATGTAGGTTTGTCGATGTATTCAACTAGTCCTAATTCCATAATGCACGCTTGTATTTGCAACTTTCATTCTGCATAGTTGGTGGAAACCAGGATTGGCAGATTCTTGCTGGGGTCACTCATTTTGTTCAGATGGTACAGTCAGAGTGGCAGCTCTGGGCTCATAACCTATCAGACTGGGTTGGACCAGCGTAAGGCAATGTTCAACGATACAAGCCAGACAAATTGAGACAAACCTGAGTTGGACCAGCGTAAGGCAATGTTCAACGATACAAGCCAGACGAATTGAGACAAACCTGAGTTGGACCAGCATAAGGCAATGTTCAACGATACAAGCCAGAAAAATTGAGACAAACCTAACAGACGATGGACACGGGGCAAGGCACAGATGAGAAACAAAAGGAAACAATACGATTGATTGCACTACATCATACCTGAGTTGGACCAGCGTAAGGAAATGTTCAACAATACAAGCCAGACGAATTGAGACGAACCTAACGGACGATGGACACGGGGCGAGGCACAGATGAGAAACAAAAGGAAACAATATGATGAGAAGAAACCAGACAGAAGTGTGCACTGGATGTGATCTTTAAGTATCATACAAACACAATGGTTAGGTTACAATTGTTGTACAAAGACCTGTTTGTTCTTACTACTCGCGCAGATGATTAAGGTTGTGAATGCTGCGCAAAGGAAACATAAGATTCCCTCACGTGTCATCACGTGTCACTAGCCGTAGTAGCTCTAGTAGCTCAACTAGCAGCGGGCGAAAACCTATTGTTGACAGTTTGTCCTGTCAAAGCCAACATGGGGCCGGCAGGATCTAGAGAGATCTGAGGCGGGACGCGGTTGGGTGTTGCCCAGTCCAGGGAGTGCTGATGCAATCTGTAGTGGTTTCAACCGCTCAGAATGAATTATTTCTTAAGCCTGGGGGATTCTCATGGTTTGAAAGTAGTTAGATTCACGGACCTAACCTCACGCCTTTCCAACTCTTCCAGCGGGGCACGTGCTTGAGAGGACATCTGGAGCACACGCTCTTTTTTTCGCATAATTTCATTTCTTACGCGAGCATGCTTTTTGAGGTGACCCCAATTATATCTCTCTTCTCGCTCAAGGGCGACAGGGGTGAGTACACTCAACTTACAATATTCCTTTGGACTGATGATGAAAGTCGAAAGTGGCATCATCCTTTGGCGCGACTTCAGTGATCGTTTGCAGTAATTCGGTGCTTTTCTTGTAAAAGTAAACGGTAGTAGTGATAGGTTATCACCTTGAGTTGAGTTTTTCTCGTCACATTTTCTAGATGCAAGTATGGTATTCGATTTTTCGCACCGATGAAGCGCGGCCGGAGCCCGTTTCGGCTTTTTGAAACTCTTTTTGAAGCGCTGAGCAAAATCGAGATTGATCCGAGGTTTGCGTTTATTTGACCCGATTTTTTTTCCGGAAACCTTTTGTTTTATCCGAGGACTTGCGTGCGTTGTTGGAAGCATGGGACTCCTAATTTCATCACTACTGAGGAGCGCTAGTCAAGCCAAAGATTTAGCCTCTGAAACTCATGTCCAGCCAGAAATGGTTTCAGTTTGTAACCTACCTAGTTGACCGTATGAGGTTGTCTACCCATAAGGAAAATTTCAAGGGAGATTAGTTCGAGGAACACAGGAAGATAATATCTGAAAGCGGGGCGGGGCTTGAGCTATGCTTGCCGTTGATTTGTTGCCAAGCTCAGGTTGATTGAGTTGTTTACCGGTCGCGAAGCTTTGTTCGATCCGAGTTTGCCAAGAATTAATCTTCGTAGAGGGTCGCACCCGGGCGCTTTTTGGACGAAAACCCCGGCGGGAAGAGGTAGCCTGTGAACGATGGATACAGATAAGCAGTCAGCCGTGAGATCACAAGAGGTCAGAGGAAAATGACCGTCGATCAACAGGTAGTTGAGCTGTTCAGTCGACGGCAAGCAGTCCGACAAAACTGCAAAAGCACATTACCTCGGGGTGAGTGGCGTGGGTGGGCTGTTCTTCCGCAAGCTCCGATGCAGCAAGGGGATCTAAGTTGTTTTGAGTTTTAGCCTGTTTTATCTGCCGCCGTTTGAAAGAATCAAAAGGTTCATCATCATTGATGATCGTCGATCTCTTGCCTGCAACCATTTCGAGACCAGATTTGGAGTGGTTACTAAGCAGCCTCGACCAAAAATAAAGTAAAAATAGGAATAAACGGATAAATTTGAAAACCAGTTCATTTAGAAAGTCACTGTTGACAAGGAGCGAAAATATTTTTACACGAGTGGTGTTGGGACATGATTACCTGCTTGGTTGATGATGTGCTAGCATTCTGTAGATGGCAATGATGGGCTACAGATGGATTAATTCATCAGTCCAGGTGAAGGGAGCCCTACTAGGTTTTTTATCTGGATTTGAGGCAAACGTGCTGATACGATTCAAATGTCCAATCCTCACATCTGAAAGTTGATGACTGGTCATCCGAAGCTTGGCTGATTTCAGTTTGGTCTCCATCAATCGTTTCACGTAAGCCCGGTACCGAATCAAGGGGCACTTAATCTCAGGGTGAGGATGGTCTAATCAAGGCCTCGTTGATCATTTATATTTCCTCCAGGTATCAGGTAAGGCCATTCTTGGGCCGTGCCTGTTCCTTCCAGGAGGGAGAAGCTGATTCTGGAGTTGGTTGCATCTGAATAAACATATTTACATATATGCATACCTATGACCTCTACGTCATCAAGATCAGGATGGGTGGAAACATTCCAGCTTAAGGAAAGCCTACTCGAGTCGGCTATTGGGAGCTAGTCGGCCATGGAAACGATCATCATGACGTCATATCAAGCCTTCGACCTGATCATCATGAGCACGATGACGCATGCACTCACCGTCACAACGACACCCTAAACTCAGTATGATGGTGTATCCAGTGAGTTTGGTTGGGTGGTCAGCTCCTGCATGTCATGTGGCAAGCTGTGGTTGATGGCTGGACCATATCAGTTGATGGGGCAACAGCCAAGGGAGCCCCATCTTCCCAGGTTATGAACTTGACCTAGTCATTGATCAACTTAGAATGACAAGAAGGATTGTTACTTCTGTTGTGGCCCTCATGGCCCTTTCATCTGAAATTTTGTTTTTCTTTTTTTTTGGGAAAAACCCCTCTTGGCGGCTTCAGTTGAAAGCGGCCATATCCAAGTTGATGGCACACCCTCATTGGTTGACCACCTGACAAATGGTGGTTGGCTAACCACCAAGCAGCTTTAAGAACCCACCAACTGTGGTTTACAAAAAAGACCACTGAGTTGACAACCCAACCAAGCTCAGTGGACACACCATACTTATGTTTTACATTTCCCAGTGAACCTACCTAATTTTCCTTGTAAAACTTCCCACTTGCCCAGTTTTCTGTCCACCCTTTATGTCCACCTTCCTCAGTTGTCTGGTCACCTTTCTTGCATTAAATGTCTACCCGGCCCAGTTTTTTTTCTTTTTTTTTCTTTTTTGTTTTTTTTGCACTGCCTGGTTTTTTGGCTACTCTTCTGGGGTTTCCTTTCCACTTTTGTCAGCCTCCTGAATGCCAACACCCTTGCTATCCTTTAGCTACCAGAGGTGATAGAATAAATAATAAATATATTATTTAATAAATGCAGCAAGAATCCATATAATATTTGGATTAATCTTTTGCAAGGTTAATTGGTTTGGTTATAGTTTATTGTTATAAATCAATATGAATAAATTGATTATTAAATATTTTTATAGAGGGGCCACAATTGTATTGGGGATCTTTAACACCTCTCTTCAGGGATTTCAGTATGAAAACACGTAGTCCTGGTTACTTTGGGCTCTTTAGTTTAAAGAATATTTTACCCAAACATAATATGTATATAAAATACACGGTGGAGTGGCAGGGCCTTGTAACCAAGCTGCCACAACAGAGAAAGGATAATAAAACTCTTTTGTATATTGTTAAATCCTTTGGGTATCTGTTTGGGACATTCACTGATGGGTTAAACCTGTATACTGGGGTTATAAGGTTGTTCAGCAGTTTTAATTGATAAAAAGAGGTTGAGGACATATATTATTGATCAGAATAAGCCATAAATCACTTACTTATATCTTATAAGTACTTGATTACCTTGGCACAGTGTCTGGATATAAATATAACTGGGTCTCTGCCCATCAATATCCTCAAAAGAGCTCTTTATTTATAGCTTTTGGAGTCCCAAAACTATCCTTCTGAGGGGTACAGGGGCTCAAAGGGACAAACACTTAAGCTAGCAGGATACCAGTGGTAGCCTGTCACGTGTTCTTGGTGCCATAGCACGGGTAGCATCTAATTCCTCAGGGTATGGGAATTATTCTACTTTATAATAGATATTACAACGTGTAAATAACACTAATCTGTCCTATTTATGTATTATTTAATTAATTATCCTTAGTAAATGTTCCCAGTAATTTAATAATTATTTAAATAGAAATTCCTGCGGAAATCCCAACGTCAGGTGAGTTCTCATTATGTATTAAATAACTGGAGTAAAGTTGTGATATTGATTTTACTCCTTATTTTTGAGTTTCAGTTGATTTACTAAAATAATTACTTAAAAATATAAGTCATGGGGATTCATGTAATATTTTTACATCATTAGTTTTCTTAGTATGTCACAAAGATATTGATGTCTAGAAATTCTCATAAAAGTATATTAAAGTATTTTAATATATTTTTAGAAGTTGTTATTGTCTGATTTTTGAAATTCTTGGTACTTTGAATTATATATAATAAAAAATAGGTATAGGGGTTATTTAAGTGATTTTATATAATAATATGTACTTTTAGACTATCTACTATCCATGGGAACATTTATTACATATGCAGAATGTTCCCGTGTGGGATGTAGCATGTTTATGCAGTACCAAAGCCTTTCAGGCCGCCTGTCACTCTGTCAACCCATAGTCCCGCGGCTGCTACTTGTCAGAGGACCGGGGATGCGTACAAAACCTTGACGGAGTGACAGGGCTGTATCTCAGCCGCGCGCGGGTGCATTGGCTGCTGCGTCTGCGTGTGGGAATTGTGACAAAACACATTTCCGTCCGTAACTCCTAAAATATACAAAACACCTCAATTCTGACAGAATTTTAGGTGTGAAACCTATACGTGACAATACGTGTGAAATATTTCATTTACCAAAAGCTCAATAGTGGAGCCTTGGTATTTTGGTCTTTCCTTCCTTAATTGTTTAAAAATATAAGGAGTTGAATTTCCAGGGTGGGGTCAGTGAGTGACCCTGCCTAATTTTGGGTGAAAAATTCATTTCTGTAATAATATTTATGGTTTTCATACTCGTTCTTACTTGATTCATTTTATTATTATTTTTATGTTATTTTTGTTACTTTTTCAGCTTGCTTTGCAATAGTAGCAAGTGGACATTTCTCCACTCCAAAATATGGCCATATCTGAAAAAAAAATCTGGAGGATGTTGGGAGAAAATTAACTTCATGTGTGCTTCAGTTCCTTTTGCTGCCTAGTACTAATACACTGGAATGTTGGTGTCTGTAGGAAAGGAGACCATCCCAAAAAGTAAACCTTCCTGCTTTATAGGGTTTAAGTAATGGAGCAGGCAGACTATTTATCAGAGCTGCTTCTGGGGATTCACATTCAAAAATGGTAATCAGCAGCTTGATTTCAGGAGAGTAGTTGTCCCTCACTAGGTTGAAGAAAGCAGTATCTAATTCACGTAAGTGGATTTCCATTATTGGAGCATTCAATGCAAAAAGATTGATGTTCAGGATAGGAAAAACATCTTGATCTTCAGGGTCATATTCTGGATTGTTAGAGTCATTAGTAAAAACATTCCTACTTAGACTATCAGCATTCTGATGCTTAGCTCCAGCTTTATGCACTATAGTCATCTGACCTCTATACTGTTGTATAGCAATTTGACACCTGAGCATATGTCTGCTGGGATTTTTCATGTTCATAGGAGTTCTTACAGCATTACAGTCCATGATTACATGAAAAGTGGTGCCTTCTAAGTAATAGAGTAGCTTTTCTAAAGCCCATACTAGTGCAAAACATTCAAACTGACTGGCTCCATATCTCTTTTCTGTATCTTTGATCTGTCTAGATATGAAGAGTACTGGTTTCTCTACTGGTCTGTCTTCTTCTATCCTTTCTTGATGTAGAGCAACTCCTAACCCTTCCATACAGGCGTCAATGTACATTTTGAAGGGCTTGGAGTAATCTGGTTGGATGAGTAAAGGAGTAGAGGTCATAGCTATTTTTAGTTCCTCATAGATTTTCAGTCTCTCATGAGTCATTTCAAATAGAGTGTTGTTGTTGCATACTTCATACAGACTCTTAGTTAGCATAGCAAACTTTGGTATGTATTGTCTGTAATAACTGCAAAAACTGTTGAGTATCCCTTCCCCATTCACCACCCTCTGCGCCTCAGTGCGCGGGTGCTCTCTGAGTCCACAACAGGGACCCTGACAACATAGCTCTATTCATGACTCTCATGACACAGTGTCTATCTTCTCCAATGAATCTCTAGCTCCATATATTTCTAATCATCTCTGTCCTCAACCGTCTTACTTGTCTACAGTCTACCTTTCTATTTTGTTTTTCTTTCTGATTTCATTTTCTCGTCTTCTTTCATTTCTTTTGCTTCCATCCGCTTGACTATCAACCACGTACCAAACCGATCCAGTCGCCTCTCAAATCTCTGACTGGTAAGATGCCCAATTCTCCAATAAAGCTATCAAAACCGGTCTGACCATTCATCACATCTAGCGGCTATTTCTGTCTTTTCCCAAATAACATCACTCTTGTCTCGTCAATCTGTCCTCACGTTCTAACATCACTCTTGTCTTGTCAACCTGTCCTCACGTTCTTAAACTCTCACTACTCAAAACTGTCTTTTTGTCTATCCTGATGAATCTACGCTGTAGGGATCTACTTTTTTTATCTTTCCATTTCTTCTCTTCTCTCTAAATTTCTCCTCTGATTTGTCTTGTTTATTCTCATAGCCTCAGCTGGTTTTAGTTCTCAAGAAATCCAATAGAATCTTATTACGGTTAAAAGCCAAAGGACCTACCAACAAACTCTAACCATGAACAAACCAGCCAGAGCAAACAATTAATTTCATCAAGTTGCTCTGAAAGCATCTGTTGACGCCATACCCCCTTTAAATGAGAAAATTACTCCATCTGGCGGGACAAGATGCTTATGCTCTTCAATCTCAAAGACATCAAGGACGCATTCGCTCAAAATTTGGGACATTTTTTTTTAAAACAGGATAGAGAAATCAGGGCAATAATTCTATCAAAGCTTGACAGTACTACCCATGCAAACGTCGTAAACTCCACAAATATCTCTTCCTCAAAACTTTTATGCGCCAAAACTACGAAAGGATTTGCCTCTTCAGAGACAGAAAATCAAGCAAGAGTGTTTAACCACTTCCTCCATTCAGCCTTCCATGAAAATGCCATCAAGAGTTTTATCACAGAAATGAGAAAAGCCATCACAAGAATGACAGATGTTGGGATTGAACTGCCAAAGGATATCCTGTCATATTTGCTATTGTTCTAATTTCCTCCAACTCTTGAAAATCTACAACAACAGATTATGCATGTGGAAAAGAACCTAACGATAGACGTGGTTTTCAATAATCTTACTCAATACCTCAACAAGAGAAAGGCCCAAACAAATGTCAGTAAGTCAACCACAGATTTATCACTAGTCTCTACTAGGACGAGGGCCTTCAAGGATGAGAAGAAGACAAAATTGCGATGCCGCAAAGGATACCACGATCCTAATGCACCTCACGCTGAATCTTCCCGTTTCCATATCCATCCTGAAACTTCTCCTCAGTGGTGGATCAAACAACAAAACAAATGGAAAAGTAAGACTAAGAAGAATCCAACCATCAATTACCATGCCTTACTAACTCTCTGGATCAATGCGGACAACAATCCTAATTTACTTTTGGACTCCGGAGCCAATTTCCACATCTTTAACAACTTGAAGTTTTTCTCATCTATAAATCTACAACTCAAGACAGAAGAAATTAAGACTGGAAAACTGGAAGCCAATCTCAAAATACAAGGAATCGGAACAGTGAAACTTGAATGGAACAATTTGGTGATCATGCTCAAAGACTTTGTTTACGTACCTGATATTGTTGTCAATCTGATTAGTCCTGGATTACTCGCAAAGAAAGGATTTAACCTCACTCAAACCCGGGACAGATTCAAAGTCTCTCGAGGAGACCAAATAGTGTTGAAGGGCTTGATAAGGGACAATTTGTTTGTTATTGAAAGACCTCTATCGGCTGGCCAAAATAATTCTGTAAACTTCAATAATCTTCCTTCTTATACTCTATTGGATTTGCACAAGATGTATGGCCATGCCTCTATTTATTCGCTTAAACCTCTCCTCAAAGATTGCTTCAACAATGAAGAACTCCAGAACTTCCAATGCGACAACTGCATCAAGAGCAAGATCACCAGATCTCCATTCTCTAATGTCTCTACTCCTGCCCGCAAGCCTTTAGAGCAAATACATCTCGATCTAGGGGCCGATTACTCCCCAATCTAAGGCTGGACACCACTATCTACTCACTCTTGTTGATAATGACACAGGTTATCTTGCATGCTTTCCTCTCTCTTCCAAAGATCAAACCCCTGAAACAATTATCAGTATTCTGGAGACGGAATACAAACGTCTAAACTATTACCCTTCTGAAATTTTCTCGGATCAAGGAACCGAATTCACCAACTCAATTCTGAAAGACTTCGCCAAGAAGAAATTCATTAAACTTTGCACCTCTAAACCTTATCATCCTCAACACAACAGACGAGCTGAAAGAGCTAATAGGACGATCATTGAATCAGCCCGATCCACCTTCTCTTCATCTTGCCTAGCCAAGAACTATTGGCATATAGTGACTCGTAGTTGCTGTTTCATGCTAAATCAGATTCCTCAAGAAGGTAATCAGTTGTCTCCCTGGGAACTTATGTTTGGTAAGGTCCTCCCAGCTAATTGTTTTAAAACCCGTAGGTTCCTCTGTTATCTACCTCGCCAATCGCCTTCAAAAAGGAAGAAAATTCAATGAAAAAGGCCTTGAGGGAGTCTTAATTGGATTTAACCCAACTTTTCATTCATATCTAATTCTGAATATGCTTGGAGCTGTGATAGAAACCAAGCACGTCAACTTCCTCAAAGATCAACTATCCAAATTTCCTTTCTTCGAGTCGCCTGGCATGGATATCTTTTCTCGATCAAATTTGAACTCACAAAAAATGGATTTTTCCACGCACGAGGAACAATAATCAATTAGGGAATCCACTCAGGAATACAATACTCAATTAGAGAATCCACTCTGGAATACTCTGAGTCTGATTCTGATCCAGAAGATGCCCTTCACTCAACACCTCAACCTTCATCTCTTCTCCACCTTCTCACTTGGAACCTGAACCGCCTCCTCAACGGATCAGTCTATGTGCCAGACACGAACTTCAGAAACCTCAAAGATATGGATTCCACCATTATTACAAACCTCCCTCTTACAAGGCCGCCTGAAAATGCTCAGAATGGCCTAAGTGGAAAGAGGCTTCCGAAGAAGAACTCAACTCTATCAAAACTCAAGAGTTCTGGGAGGAGTATTACAATGAACCCAATAATATACTAAACACAACATGGGTATTCAAGGTGAAAGAAAACTTTCATGGTGAGCCCATGAAATATAAGGCTCGTCTATGTGTACAAGGATTGGATCAGGTCCAAGGTATAGATTTTGAGGAGACTTGGGATCCAACTGGAAAACTTGGATCCCTCCGCCTTGCTCTGGTCTATGGATTGAAGAATAATATGACCTTTACCCAGTTCAATGTAAAAGGGGCCTTCCTTCACGCCCCCCTGAACAAAAAAGTTATAATCAAAACTCCTGAAGGTTCAAATTGGAAATCTCCCTACCTCAAACTGAAAAAATCTCTCTACGGTCTACGCCAATCACCCAAGAATTGGTATGAGATGCTCACCACTTGTATCAAATCTCAGGGATTCCGCAAATCCACCAGCAATCCCTGCTTGTATCTTAATTCTAGTTCCGGGGAAGTACTCTACTTCCATGTTGATGACCTGATCTTAGTAGGAAAATCCGACTCTTTTGCAACTAAATTTTTAAAAAGATTCTTGAATTTGTCTTGCCATGCACCTAATACAATCCTTGGAATGCTAATGGAATTCAACGGAGACAGTATTTACTTAAGCCAACCAAAACATATCGACAGAGGTCTGGAAGAATTGGGCCTTGCCAAATGCAAAGATATCAATACAACTCTCACTCAAAATCATCACCTTGAACCGGCATCCGACAAAGACCATGCACAGTTCTGTTGACTCAATATCAATTATCAATCCGCTATTGGATTGCTCAATCACCTTTCTCAATACACCCGACCGGATATTTCCTTTGCCGTTTCCAGCTTGGCAAGATTCAATGGAAAACCAGGTCTAACCCATTGGAAAGAAGTACGTAAAGTGTGGAAGTACCTCAAGACCACTAAGGACTTCAAGTTAACTCTGAAATACAACCCATCCAAGGACCGTATCTCTGGCTATAGTGATGCTACTTGGGGAGATGATCCAACCTCCCGTAAATCTCAAACCAGATATATTGTATTACATTACGGCAGTCCTATCCTCTGGAACTCCTCAAGACAACGGAATGTAACTTACTCATCTACCAAATCTGAACTTAATGCTTTACTAGATTGCTACCTTGAATTGAAGTGGATCACCCACCCTGTGAACAAGATATATGAATCTTCCTCTACCAAACCAACTATTTATGTAGATAACAAAGGATTAGATGATAAGATAAAAAAATTAGGATTGCACTCCAAGTCTTGACACATTGAAATTAAAACTAAAGGTCTGCGCAAAGACTTTTCCCTCTCAAAATTTATTCTCAATCTGGTTTCCACGGATAGAATGCTGGCAGATTCTTTAACTAAAGCCACCTCCATTGGGACCCTCAAACTTCTTCAACAAGCCGTATTTAATAATTAACTCTTGATTGAATGTACTCCTCTTACCAGTCACAAGGGGTGTTGAGTATCCCTTCCCCGTTCACCACCCTCTGCGCCTCAGTGCGCGGGTGCTCTCTGAGTCCACAACGGGGACCCCAACAACATAGCTCTATTCATGAATCTCATGACACAGTGTCTATCTTCTCCGATGAATCTCCAGCTCCATATATTTCTAATCATCTCTGTCCTCAACCGTCTTACTTTTCTACAGTCTACCTTTCTATTTTTTTTTTCTTTCTTATTTCATTTTCTCTTCTTCTTTCATTTCTTTTGCTTCCATCTGCTTCACTATCAATCACGTACCAAACCGATCCAGTCGCCTCTCAAATCTCTGACTGGTAAGATGTCCAATTCTCCAATAAAGCTATCAAACCTGGTCTGACCATTCATCACATCTAGCGGCTATTTCTGTCTTTGCCCAAATAACATCACTCTTGTCTTGTCAACCTGTCCTCAAGTTCTAACATCACTCTTGTCTTGTCAACCTGTCCTCACGTTCTTAAACTCTCACTACTCAAAACTGTCTTTTTGTCTATCCTGATGAATCTACGCTGTAGGGCTCTACTTTTTTTATCTTTCCATTTCTTCTCTTATCTCTAAAGTTCTCCTCTGATTTTTCTTGTTTATTCTCATAGCCTCAGCTGGTTTTAGTTCTCAAGAAATCCAATAGAATCTTATTAAAAACTAATGAAAGACAGTAACTCCGTTTTGTTTTGAGGCATAGTTCTATTAATGACAGCAGCTATCTTATTTTGGTCAGCAGCTAGAGTTAGACCAGAGACTATATGTCCTAAGGCTTTCAATTTTCCGTAGCCAAAGTTGCATTTCTTCATGGAAACCTTCAATCCTGCTCTGGAGATAGTCTGGAGTACTAATCTTACTTGGTTAATATGAGTATCCCAATCATCAGAGTATATGATAACATCATCTATATATACCATCATCCATCCTTGTCTGATGTATGTACCTAGAACTGTATCCATTGTTCTCTGGAAGTGTGATGGGGCATTCTTTATACCAAAGGGCATCCTAAGATATTCATATATTCCCAAATGACAGATTATTCTCATAAACTTCCTGCTTTCAGGGCTTATTGGTATCTGGTGGAAACCTTTAAGCATATACATAGTAGTGATATACTTGGCCTTGGACAAGTTATGCAGAGCATGATCAATCTGGGGTATAGGATAATAATCTGCTTAAGTATAATTGTTGAGAATTCTGAAGTCTCCTACCATTCTTGACTTGTCATTATGCCAAGCTATGATTACAGGTGTGGTCACAACAACCTGTTCATTATGCCCTACTTTCCCTAATACTTGTAGGTCTATTAGTTCTTGGATATTTTCCTCAAGAGCTTTTCCAGACTTAGGAATAGAAGGATAGGCTTGCCTTCTTAAGTTTGGAGGATAATGAGGCTTAATGGTCAATGTCAATACCATATCATGTCCTTTAATATCACCAATGGAATGATCTTTAGTACAAAAAGCATTTTGGTTCTCAAAGCAGACTGTCAATATATCTTTCATCTGTTCCTCAGAAAGTTTCATATTCAGAGCTGCTTGAGAGAAATATTCTTGGTCAAAGTCTTCTAAATGCTTTTGATAAGTAGAGGAGGTGAAGTTAGACTGAATGGTGCATATCTTAAACTTCTTGTCCCAATCACCACCTCCTGTGAAGTATCTTCCTTTACTCTGTAACACATCTATACCATATAGACATAAGGAATCATTACCCAGTATCAGGTATTCACATAGTCCATTGAGCAATCCTAAAAATTCCACTTGTATCCTCAAAGATCCTTTAGTATGAGGTAGTATGATAGGAGAAGTCCATACGGCAAAAGCATTCATGGTAAAGTTGCACAAGCTGAACCTGGCTTTTTGGACGGGCAGAAGGTGTTCTTTCCAATTGGGATCCCATTTATTTAAGAATTCAGCACAGACACATGAGCAAAAAGCTCCACTATCCAGTAATAACCTTATAGGTCTGTCTTTATACAATCCTGTTACATAACAAGTTTGACCAGTGGTGTAACCTTTCCCACTCATAGGTTTAACTGTTGATGGTTTGACATCCGTAATATGTCTAGGAATTATGGTAGGATCCCAGGGGAATTATGGTAGGATCCTCGTTGGGG
The DNA here is from genome assembly GCA_025617555.3 of Puccinia polysora. NCBI lineage: Eukaryota > Fungi > Basidiomycota > Pucciniomycetes > Pucciniales > Pucciniaceae > Puccinia > Puccinia polysora. The sequence continues at coordinate 3,233,746 of CM062626.1, read as the reverse complement.
CAAGCTAGAATCCCCATGGATGTTATTGATTTCTACAGAAGTGCCTATATCTCCTTCTATAACATTAACAGGGTTGGTCAGGATCAATTCGCATTCAGAAAGAGATCCTTCAGTATCAGCTATATCTTCATAGTTCTGATTCCCTTCAACCTCCTTCTCACCTTCCAAGGCTGGTATCTTTCTTTTTGTTAATGGGCAGTCTGGTCTCATATGCCCAGTCTTGTTACAATTCCAACAAGTTGCAGGCATCCTCTCTTTATCTTTATTCTCATTAGGTTTCTTATTATAAGAAGTATTCATCAGAGGAGGTTGTTGCCTGGTTTGGTTAATGTTGAAGTTTTCTTTGGGTCTAGAAGGGGCTTTCTTGTCTAACCCATTCATGTCTATTAATTCTTGTAGCAAACTGATTAGAGTTGGAAAGTCAGCATCCATACTCATCCTACATCTTAAACTATGGTTAAGATTTCCAGGACACAGGTTGAGGAGTCTTTCATTTAATTCCTCTTTATCAGCATCTGGATAGCAGCAATCCAACCTTTTCTTCTGTTCCAAGCACCATTTGTGAGTTTAATCCTTGGAGGGGTCAAATGAGGAATTTTTGAAATTTTTCATGATTTTTCTTTTCCACATTCTAGAACCAAATTGTTCTTTAATCAGGAGTTTCCAAGAATTCCATGGTAAGGATCCTACTTCTTCTCTTTTACTGATAAACCAGTCCAAGGCTACTCCTTCAAATAGTCTGGGCAGCCTGACTACAGCTATAGCTTCCGCTAGGTCATAAGAGTTAATAGTGTGGTAAATAAATTTAATAAAATTTATATGATTGTATTCTCCTTCACCGTAGAACTTGGGCCATTCAGAAATAGGGGGTAACAGTTTGAGGGCTTGCTCAATCTCAGGGGTAGGACTAGGCCTAAAGGTGTCACTCCTATGCATTCCTAATAAGGGTGGTGCATAAGGAGTAGTAGTTTGTCTGGGAGGTTTTGGTTCCTCTGTGGTACTCCCCAAGGGGTTGGTCAGATGGACTTTTAAGTCTCTAAGATCATTTTTGATCAGATTAAGTTGCAGGTCCACTTTGTTTTTAAGCACATCCAGTTTTTCACTAAGGGATAGAATGGAGCTGTTAGTAGTGGTTACCAATTCTTCTTTTAAGTGTTGGAAAGACATAATAAAATCTTCTTGGATTCCTGATAACATATTCTCAATTTTTTGAGTCTGTCTGATCCTACCTTCAAAAATTGTCTCCAATAACTGTTCTGTGTGTTATTTGATTTCTTCCATTCCTACGGTCTTTGTTTGGTTATTAATCAATTTGGCTACAACTGAGATTAATTTATCCATTTGGGTATAAAAACCATCCAAATTTTCACAAACAATCTTGAAATTATGATGCATATCATTAGAAAAGGAAGTAATTACATCAGAGGTTTGTTTGGGCTCAGAATTAGAAGCTAATTGTTGTAAACCTTTTTCCATTTTTGAGCTGGGGATATTGTCTGATCCCAGTCTTTCTTTCCCTTTGGCTTTGGATGGGAAGAGGATCTCTTCTTTCCTGATCCTTTGCCTTTCAGTTGGGCTAATTGATCCCAAGGATTCCATTTTTCTACGTAGGACTCTACCTCTTTCCTTGGGATCATTTTCTGAAGATCTATCTGGGTACCTTTGGCCTGGGAGATTATATTTTTCATAGACACCATGTCCTCCTTGGCTTGGGCTTCTTTGAACTCTTCAAAATATTTCAAGTGCTCTTTGAATAAGTCTTTGATCCTGGCTTCTTTGGCCAGATTCTGCTGGGGTGGCTGCAGGGAATCTTCTTGTAAAGGAGGGTGGATTGATTCTACTACCTTCTCCGACTCTAGGTTGGGAGAGGGCAGAAGTAATTGGTGCTGCTCCTTTTCCATCAAAATTTGATTTACGGGTTCCAGTCCCTTAATGGTTGTCTTTATTGGTGGTCTCATGGTTACTTGGAGCTGTTGGCAAAGATCCATAGGAGGGAATTCTCCCTGAGGCTCTTGTGTTACATATATTCATTTTTGAATAAAATTTTTATAAGTATTTTACTGAAAAAATCCAAAAAAATAAGTTTTATTCAAAACTCACTTAAGTTGATGTTCAAAGGTACCAAGAATTTATTGGGATTAAATTGGTCCTTATTAGATAATCCTACGGGGTCTTTGTGTGTTCCAATGAGGTCTTCACTTGCCCAATCAATATTTCCAGGGGGTCCAGAGATATCTGGGATTTCTTGATCCAACAAATCAATTTCAGTGGCGGTGGTTTCTGGTACAGTAGGGTTCATTGATGTGAAAAAAGGTTTTATTCTATTGGTAAATAAAATATATAATATTATTTTTTAAAAAAATAATATGGTAATACAAGTTGTATACTTACTTTTATATTTCAAAAAGTAATTTATACGGTATTTCTTCCAAGCTTTATGTTTCCTTAATAGGGCCTGAAAGTTGATACACCTCTCAAGATTTTCTTTTTCAAGGAGATTATCAAAGTGTTTACATGCAGAAAAGATATTAAGTTTCTCAGCTTGAGTTAAAGCTTTCCAACCAGCAGGTTTATAATTTTTAATATATTCTTCTTTTCTTATCTTTAAGAGATTTAAATAATAGATTGTTAATTCTGCATTGCTTTTGAAATCCACTGCAAATGAATTTTATGATAAATCATGGTTATAAAGTCAGATAAATTTATCTTTGATTTATTTTTATGTGAATTGTCTGGTCTAAGGTATTAAATATAAAAATGGAATATTTCCCAGCCAGACCCCCAATTGTCAGCCTCCTGGATGCCAAGAACCTTGCTATCCTTTAGCTACCAGAGGTGATAGAATAAATAATAGATATATTATTTAATATATGCAGCAAAAATCTGTATAATATTTGGATTAAGCTTTTTCAAGGTTAATTGGTTTGGTTATAGTTTATTGTTATAAATCAATATGGATAAATTGATTATTAAATATTTTTATAGAGGGGCCACAATCATATTGGGGATCTTTAACACCTCTCTTCAGGGATTTCAGCAAGAAAACACGTAGTCCGGGTTACTTTGGGCTCTTTAGTTTAAAGAATATTTTACCCAAACATAATATGTATATAAAATACAGGCTGGAGTGGCAGGGCCTTGTAACCAAGCTGCAACAACAGAGAAAGGATTATAAAACTCTTTGGTATATTATTATTCAATCTTTTGGGTATCTGTTTGGGACGTGCACTGATGGGTTAAACCTGTATACTGGGGTTATAAGGTTGTTCAGCAGTTTTAATTGATAAAAAGAGGTTGAGGACAGATATTATTGATCAGACTAAGCCATAAATCACTTAATTATCTCTTATAAGTACTTGATTACCTTGGCACAGTGTCTGGATATAAATATAACTGTATCTCTGCCCATAAATATCCTCAAAAGAGCTCTTTATTTATAGCTTTTGGAGTCCCAATACTATCCTCTTGAGGGGTACAGGGGCTCAAAGGGACAAACAATTAAGCTAGAAGGGTACCAGTGGTAGCCTGTCACGTGTTCTTGGTGCTTTAGAACAGGTAGCATCTAATTCCTCAGGTTATGGGAATTATTCTACTTTATAATAGATATTAGGACTTGTAAATAACACTAATCTGTCCTATTTATGTATTATTTAATTAATTATCCTTAGTAAATGTTCCCAGTAATTTGATAATTATTTAAATAGAAATTTCTACGGACATCCTGATGTCAGGTGAGTTTTCATTATGCATTCAATAACTGGAGTAAAGTTGTGATATTGATTTTAATCCTTATTTTTGAGTTCCAGTTGATTTACTAAAATAATTACATAAAAATATAAGTCATGGGAATTCAAGTAACATTTTTACATCATTAGTCTTCTTAGTATGTCACCTGGATATTGATGTCTAGAAATTCTCATAAAAGTATATTGAAGTATTTTAATATACTTTTAGAAGTTGTCATTGTCTCATTTTTGGCATTCTTGGTACTTTGAATGATATTTAATAAAAAATACGTATAAGGGTTATTTAAGTATTTTTATATAATATTATGTACTTTTAGACTATCTACTATCCACGGGAACATTTATTACATATTTAGAATTTTCCCGTGTGGGATGTAGCATGTTTATGCGGTACCTAAACCTCTCAGGCCGCCTGTAAGTATGTCAACCCATAGTCCCGCGGCTGCGTACTTGTCAGAGGCCCGGGGATGCGTACAAAACCTTGAAGGAGTGACAGGGCTGTATCTCAGACGCGCGCGGGTGCATTGGCTGCTGCGGCTGCGTGCGGGAATTTTGACAAAACGCATTTCCGTCCATAACTCCTAAAATATACAAAACACCTCAATTCTGACAGAATTTTAGGTTTGAAACCTATACGTGAAAATACGTGCGAAATATTTAATTGACCAAAAGTTCAATAGTGGAGCCGTGGTATTTTTGTCTTTCTTTCCTTAATTATTTAAAAATATAAGGAGTTGGACTTCAAGGGTGGGGGCAGCAAGTGACCCTACCCAATTTTGGGTGGAGAATCTATTTCTGTAATAATATTTATGGTTTCCTACTCCTTCTTAGTTTAATCATATTATTATTACTTTTATGTAATTTTTGTTACTTTTGCAGCTTGCTTTGCAATAGTAGCAAGCTGAAAACTTTCTCATAGTGGACAGGCACTAATTTGGATCAACAAAAAAAACCAATAAAGAAAAAAATGATGGATTGTGGAGTGGAAATGATGAATCAGCAAAGTTTCTGATATTGATGTGGGGGGCTGAAAGGGGGTTGGTCAGTTTAAGCAAGATGAACTGAAAACAGAACTACACAAAGCTGTCTCTTTGGCAGGAAGTAGACAGACAACCTGGGACAGCAACATCAGGAAAATTTAGAATTTTCATTTTTTTGTTTCCCTCCTTGCTCTCTACAATTCCCAGTAAACCTGTATGCTGGAAAAAATACAGGACTGGGCAATAGGTTTACATAAAAATTCATTATGTGCAGTGGGTAAACAAAAGTCAAGGAACTGTTTGTCAATGAAACCACACCCAGTTATTTCAAAAAATCTAAATGAGCCCTGGGGTGTCTTGATTATGATTTTGACCAACCCATCATTGGGCTCCCACTCCAGTTGACCAATTGCCACATTTCCACAAACCAAGTTTTCCAATGTTGATGTCTGAAGACTCAATCTTTTGAAAAAAATAAGGTAAGTAATTTTTCAGAAATCCTGTTCTTCATATTTGATTCCAATTCATGTTTTTTTTTTTGATATATAGTCTTTGTTGGAAAATGGGTTGTTTCAGGAAATCAAGATGGTCCAACAATAGGAAGAGGGTATAATTTCAATGGTTGTATTCAATTTTAGAATGATGTTAACCACCTCTGCTCTGATTCAACCTCAAACTTCTATAACCTGATAAATCTCAAGGCACCTCAAAGGAGCTGAAAAAATATGAAAATCAAATAAATAAAAACCTCCAATGAATGTTTTTTATTTCTTTCCATGTCTTCCAACCTACCTCTCTCAATATTATCATCACCATCTTACCAAGGCGCTGAAAAATCAAAATCAATAAAAATTGGTTTGAATTGTTTTTATAAAATCCCAATATTAATGTTTCTTTCATGAGAATTAGTCCTTCCATTTTTCATTTAAAACCTCATCCAGAGGAAAAAATATTGATAGTACAGATTTTATTGATTTTATTTTTCCTCCAGCACATTCTTGAGTTCTTTATTCTTTTTATGTTTTTTTTTTTTAAAAAAAATAATATGACATTTTTCAAAATTTAAATTGTTGTAGAATTAAAGTGCAGATGCTGAAATAAATCATCTTATGAATGAATGTCAATAAATCCCTTTTTTGAACAATATATTTAGGTTGAAACTCAGGCCCAAAAATGAATTGACTGTTTCAGGTCAATGAGTCCCATCATTACTGCATACCCACTGTACATACAGGCTGGGGGGGATTAAGTCCACCAACTGATTGGAAAAAATCAGGAGTTTGATTTTTTGACATATTTTTAAGGCCAGTCCAAAAAAACATTCATTTATTTTAAATTATATCATAATTTATTTTTCCATCTCAAAAAAAAAGGTACAAAAATACCTCAAAATAGATCTTCCAGAAAGAGAAAAAATAAACTGTCATTTTTGATAGATTTTATTTTAAGGAATAATTAGAGTAGAGATATAACAATTAAAACAAGTTAAATTTGATTGTTAAAATAATGAGAAAAACCAATTAGATGAATGTGGTTTTTGCGGGATTGATGATATTTTGATATCATCATCAAGATGGTTATCTTGGAGCCCATCAAAATCAATCAAAAATTATTTTTGATGACCTTTAGGTTTTTTAGTATAGTTCAATTTGAATATTTGAATATTTTGGATCATTGCAAACTCCATAAAAATGGTATTTTGTGTTGGTTTGGAGAGGGGTTCATCCAATTGCTTCCAAACTCATCAAAATTTTCAAATGAAATGAAATACTTATATCTATCACAGATGCTGGTTCAAAAACCATAAATAAATGCATTCTAGATATATATATATCTGTTTCAGAAGATGAATCTACTCCTGTGCTCCAGAACACACAAACTAGGGCATATCAGAGTTAAGCAAACCCGCCATTCAAAATCAAAAAAACCACTTATTTCAATTCAGATGTGTCAGAGTTACCTTGAAATAAGTGTTTTTTTCAATTAAAGTATATAAAGGCTTCCACCACCTTTCCACTTCATACACCCCTGGTTTTCCATCTCCAACCTTGGACAAATTCCACCTCCAACTGTAAGGATTCAAGAGGTGAAGTTATTGTTAGGAAGATGAGAAAGAAGTAAGAGAAGGTCTGATTGTTGCAGAGACAGGTGGATCAAAGAGTTTTATGAGGAAGCTCAGGGGGACACTCTGGTTCAACGTAATTCAGAACTGATTATTGTAATTCACTGAAGAGTTTACTGCTTAAGTAGTCTAGATACAAGCAGCACAAACAAGTGGTTGACATAAAAATAACAATAATGAATAAATATTCAAGGCGGAGCCTTGAAGTCCGCACTGATGGAAGGACAACATTGAACGGAATGTGACTGGTGAGAAAATAGGATCTAAGTCAGAGGTACAACTGGAATAGTGACTAAAATAGCAGAGTATAGAGTGCACGCTGGGATGAGATACTCAAGATCTTTAAAAATGATAAATAAGAAGCGGATGACAATTCAGCAGAAGCACTCAAGATTCAGGCAGAACAATCAGATGACAAAAATTCTATCACCAACCTCATCAGAAAATAATTTGATTCATCACTCTTCATCTCTTCATCACTATCCACATCACTTCATGACTCTCATCACTTCATTGCTTTCATCACATTAAGCTAAATCTCATTAACTTTATTGCTTTCATCACATCCAGCTAAAGCTAAATTTCATTGAATCACTATTCTCATCACTTGCTCACCCTCATTGCTTTATTGCTTTCATCACATCCTAACTCTCATTGCTTTATCCCTCTTGTCACTTCATCACTCTCATCTCTTGTTACCCTCTTTGCTTCATCATTCTCAAAATGGCCCCTCAGCAATCCCCCCCGCAAATCCACTAAACAATGCAATGGACGAAAGCAAACATCCCCCAGGAACCCAACATCCAACAATCCTCCCCCATAAGCTTCCAAAGGCTCTAGTCAGCTCAAGAGAGGTGATCACATCATCCTGGTAAACTGGCTCAAAATTCTATCCAAATAAAATGCTTGCTTTGGATCCAACAATGAAACACACGTTGGTCAACCTCCATCCGCTAAGGTCAATGCTTATCTCATGATGGCCAAGGAACTCAAGAATAAAACAAAAGTTAGGCTGGAACTGTTATCCTAACAGATGAGGGAGCAATTCAAGAACTATTGAGCCAAGTACAAAAAGGCCCACTCCATGTCAATCTCCACTGGCTTTGGTATCACTGACTCCAACAAAGCCAAGGGAATCAAATTGGTGGTTTATAAGTTGGACTCCATTTTTTCAAATGGATGAAATCTTTGGAAAGAAGGCCAAAATCACCCCTCTAGCTGCTTTCGAAGCCAAACAATCTGATTCAGTTGATGCCAAGGACTTGGCTGGAGATGCTCAGCCTAGCAATGAGGACCCTTATGAAAACATTGCTGTTGAGTGGCCCCCATCCAATGCTGAGGGGGATATTCAAACACAATCAGCTCCAATCACTTCTACTTTTGCATTGATTGATGATTTAAACTCAACCTTGGACCCCTCACTTACTTCTTTTGATTGCTCTCTTCCTGGGGTGGAAGAACCGGAGAACTTGGTTGATGAGGAGGATGTCATTTCCTTATTACCATTGCCAACAACATCTTCTCAAGGAAGGAACCAAGTTCTTATCCTCTATGTCTGGTTAATGCTTACTGATTTAGATTTGAAAGAAACAGGCTCATCCATTCCTGAATGGCCAAAAACTCAAGCCAATGGGGCCTCCCACATCACCTTCAAATGAGAGCAATGATGTTTCCACACAAACCTCCTCTGAAAAGGGAAAGCAAAAGCCCTCCAATTCCATCAATATCAAACCCAATAGCATTCAAAAGAGGAGAAAAATTTTGAATTTTTTGGGATTTTAGGAGATCATGAAGAAGAAAAATTCAAATAAGCCCATTGGATTCCCCTTGCTTTCAAAACCAAGCTCATTACTATTCCCCTCTGAAAAAAAGTGAAATTAAAAATTGAATAAGAAAAAATTCAGTTTGAAAAGGAGAAGCGTGATTGTCAACTGGCTATTGATTATAAAAAGCAGAAAGCGGAGAGTTTGCCTCATCAACAAAAATGGGATGCTGAGTGGAAGTTGAAACAAGCCAAGCTAGAATTTTGAAAAGAGGAAAAGGAGAAGCATCAACAGAAAGCAAAACTAGAAATGGAGAAGGAAAAAATGGCAACAGAAAAAAAGGATAAGTGTTCAATGGCTGCTGCATACATTGGTAGCGGTAGAAAAGTGTGAAGATAAAAAGAGCTTAGGCTCTGGTTAAATTGAAGATAAAGAGAAATGAATGAAAGGAGCTTATAACATCAAGCATAACAAACCTGAGGACAGGAGGAAAAGGAAACTCCAGTTGATGTAGTGAATGAACAGATGATGAATTCCAATTGATAGCACTGGTGTTTATATAGAGTAAATATACAATAGGCTGACAAGTGTTTGAGTACCAAATGAATAAGGTAAAATTACCATAAGCAGTTTAATTGACACAGTAAGTGAGATGCTATGACTAAACAGTCTGATAATCATAATACTACAACACAGCCCAGTTACATTTTACCTGTTGTTTTAGTACTTTTAAATATAACAATAATAAGATCAAATCAATCTATTCAATGGTACTCTGAACTCCAGTGAAAGTCACATAAATGAAAACTCAAATTCTAACAAAAATTAGATGAATTAAAGTGGATTACTCCAATTCTGGTCTTTTAAATATATTTTATTTGATGAAAAACTTGAAAAGAAAAAAAAATCATTTTTGATTACAACAATGCTTAAGACTATTTTCAACCCCACCAATAAAAAAGTATTTATTCTTTTTATTTATATATTTTTTCCTGGAGTATATTTTCCCACTCCCCAAGTCGCTACAAGTGTTTTGAGTTGTTTTAATGATTTTGATTGACATTTCCATTCTTGTATGAGTGGCAGTCTCCACAGCAGGAAAAGTACAGTGCTTGTACTTATTGCTGCCCAAACCATTTTCACTGTGTACCTTTTTGCTCAAAATCAATTCCAAAGCCAAGTTCAGGAAAAAAAATTGGCCGTATGATACTTCATATTCATCCGTAGTTTCAAGAAGTTGTTGATTTGATTTCTTGGTTGGAACTGCAAGTCAAAAGGAATACTCAGAGATTTCATCTTTCTCAATGTGAGGTGAGTTGTAAAAAGGGTTGGATGTGAAAGTGACATGCGGAGAGCAGTCAAAGGCAGTAGGCCAAGAACCAAATCCAAGTGATGAGAAGGAGGGGATGTGGTTGTCCTTCATTATTTCACTGTTTGATTCAAAGGTAAGTCTGGCCAAATTGCAAAAAATTTGTCCTAAAATTTTAGAGGCTTTGTCTGCCTTAAGATTGAGAAAAGCATATTCTTGGGGGGAATATTTAATAGATGATTGCTTCACATAGTGTCCAAGTAACTCAAAGGGGTCCATCAATTTTTGCCATCCAAATGCCCACATTTTTCCACTCAAAGATCTTGAGGGACCCACAGTGTTGAAAATTTTTTTTGACTGTTGAAGGAAAGTTTTCACAAAGTTGATGTCCTTCTTGTCTTGGTCAGAAAGTTTCTCCAATGGGACAAATTCAATTATTGCAACAAGACCATTGTGATCAGATTTATTGAGAAAAATTACTTTTCCATGGCTGAAGAAATGGAATCAATTGATTGTCTGCTTGGAATGTTCAAACTCAGTGGGTGAGGGTTTTCAATAGTTATTTTTCTTTTTGGCAGTGATGGCAGGATACAGATCCAAAGGTTGCAGTTTCCCTCCTGAACATACAAACTTATCATGGATGCACCCCTCTGCAAGTTCCAAAGAGATTTCTGATGCCCTCATTTGATCCCTCTTTTGCTTCAAAGCCCTCTGCTTGCCACCTCTATTTATTTTTTTCACCTCATCTCCTTCCATCTTGTTCCCTCCCAGGAAAATTCTCCTCTTGGGGTGAGGATCAAGAAGGGATTCAATTTGGAGTATGACATTGTGAGTGCGGTGGGAGAAGAATGGAATTGAAGGCAAAAGAGTCAAAGAAGGGTTATAAAAAATAAAAAATAAAAAACCCATGTCAGTCACATGATCAAAAAAAATAAAAATTACTGGGCATGTGAATGAGCTAATTGGGCTGGACTTATTACCAAAAAAAAAAGTTAATGTCATCACCAAAAAAAAAAAGAAAAAAAAAATTACCGGGGTGTGATCAAATTGGGCTGGGCTTTGGGGCGGGCCTTGGGTTGGGAGGAAGATAAGAGCAAGGCGTGGGGCAAGGCTGGCAAGCCTGGGGAGACAAAGGGGGCAAGGTGGGGCCCTCAAGGAGGAGAAAGTGGTGGGGGGGCCGGCAAGCCAAAGGGGGGGAAAGGGGGGGCCAGCAAGGAGGAGCAAGGGGGAGGAGCCAGTGAGTCAAGGGCCAAGCAAGGGAGGGCAAGGGCGGGGGCCAGTAAGCAAAGGGAAAGCCGAGCAAAGGGGGGGCAAGGGGGGGCCAGCAAGGAGAAGCAAGTGGGGGGGCCAGCAAGGGAGGGCAAGGGCGGGCCGGCAAGGAGGAGCAAGGGGGGGGGGTGGCAAGCCAAGGGCCAAGCAAGGGATAATGAGGGGGGGCAGCAAGGGGGGGAGAGGCAAGAAGAGCAAGGAGGAGACAAGGGGAGCAGGGGGGGTGGGTGGTAAGCCAAGCAAGTGAGAGCAAGTAGGCGACCCAAGAAAGATGGGAGGGAGACCAAGGGAGGGGGGAGAGGGTGGGTGTTGTTGAGTGAGTGGGAGGTAGTGAGAGGGGGTGAGAGCAAGGGAAAAGGGGAATGAGGAGGAGGGAGGGGGGAGCTTACTTGGGGCATCAACCAAGGGGGTGGGGGGCCCTGAAGGGGGATGGAGGTGTATGAATCAAAGGATGAGCATTGGATGATGAGGAGGATGAGGATGAGGAGGAGGAGGAGGGGGGGGGAGCCTACCAGGGGTCCAACCAAAGGAGGAGGGGAGGTGGTAGGTGAGGTGGAGGTGATGGGTGAGGAGGAAGAAGGAGTCGACTGCCCATGGGTTTGGTGGGTTGAGATGGGTGGTTTGACCGGTGGTTTGGTGGCGTGAGGTGGGGGGTTTGGAATTTTTGAGTCTGTTTTTCCTAAGTCCACCAAATGAGAAAAAAGAAGAAACCAACTCAGCCTAGGAATCTTGGGTGAACAACCAAAACCAAACAAATTTGGTGAAGGGATGTTTTACCTAATTCAAAATCAAAAATTTCTCATCAAATTGAGCAAGGGTGAGAGGAAGAATATTTTATATCATTGAAGAAGATGAGGGACAAGATGAGACAGTGATGACTTGAGGCGGATCAGGAATATCATCTTCAAATATTTTGTCCAATTCATCTTTGATTTCAGCCAAAGGATTGTGAAGGATGACACTAGTGATAATCCAGTTGATGAGGAAATTCATGTCTTTGGGGTTTTGAAGCTGGTTTTGCATTTCCCTTAAGCCAGCCCATTTTCCTTTCAGGAATTCTATGGGATGCTCAATCCAAACTTGTGATTGGGAAAGATGATAGTTGAAATCTGTTTTTCCTTGATTGTTGGACAAAAAATTCCATTATGCTGAAACCCCATATTTCCCACTAGCATAAGCTGAATTGGCCACAAGTTATTGATCTTGGTCAAAGTAGTTCTCTGGTTTTTGGGGAATCTTTATCCAATTGAAAACATATGAATCATGACAACAACCTGGAAGGCAAGCATTGAGGGATATGAAATTCTTGTTGTTATCACAAACAAGTTGTAGTTCCACAGAGTATCTATACAAACCAATAAGACAAATTTGGTCAGTGCATTATCAAAGGCTTTGGAAAGGAAATGAATCAATTGCATTTTTTTCTAATGAATATAGTGGTTACCATCTAGCCTGGGTTTTTGACTAAAGGGGATGGTGGTTCAATCAACAAACCCAATGCAACCAGGAAAGCCTTCATTATCCATTACTTGATATATCTCCTTGCATTTTTCTTTTGTTGGCCAACAAAGAACTGAGCAATGGAAAGATAGGATAGCAATCATGACTCTTTTGGTGTGTGAGTCAATGTTTCCATAACCAACTGAGAATAGATTTTCTAATAAATGAATTGCTGCCCCATTTCAATTTGATCCCAATCTACAAAGAGGAAAGCCAGTTGGATAGCTGGATTGCTTTGAGGATTCCAAGAATTCTTCTGGAAGATGTGGTGGTCTACAATCATCTCCAAAATTTTCATGAATGAAGGCAATAGAGTTTGGAACAGTTGCTGGAAGCTTAAGTTGGGGAGGGGATGAAGCTTTTTCCTTTCATACATAGGCTTGTGGAGAGTTTCTCTTCTTGGAGCCATGTATTGCCTTTGTAATAGAGGATTCAAAGCTAACCAAGTTGCTTCCAAATTGGGGTTTGAATCAGAGTCTGAATGGCAGTCAAATACTAAAAAAAGTTCAGTCAGCTTTTTTGCATTTTCAACTGGCTGCCGGAAGTTTGATCCAAAACGTTGAGAAAGATGGTAATTTAATGTGGGTTGATGAGATGATGATGGGATTTTTTTGAAGATGGAGATGTGAAGAAATAGAGATGTGAAGAAATAGAGATGTGAAGCAATAGAGATATGAAGTAATGGAGATGAGATGTGTGTGATGTGATGTAGATGGGATTGGTATGGATTTGCTGATGTGGATGTGGGTTTTGGATGTGAATGGATGATGATGCATAAATGGCAGGTTTCATGGCCAGTTTGATGTTTGAAATCCGCCATTTTCATGAAACTGGCCATTTTGAAATACACCAGTTAGGGGGTATGTGTATTTCAGAAACCTGCCATTAAAAATGGCGGGTTTGGTAAAAAAATGGCAGATTTTTAATGGAAGGTTTGCTAAAGCTGAAACACCCTAATAATATGAGCCATTTTGAATTCAACAACCTTAATTCTCATTAAAAGTACTAATTTTCTGCTTGGGTAGCCTGGAATGAAATTAGAAGTTTCCTTATAAAATTTGCCTGTGTGAAATTCATTCATATTTTTCTCCATTACAAATTGATATTTTTCTATTCTTCATACCACCTATCAATATGACTCCTTTTCATGTCACTTTTTCAAAGTCATAGATGAACCTTCATCTTAAAAAGTTT